>OZJO01005898.1:0-19958 GCA_900406225.1 Acrobeloides nanus | reverse complement strand
ATTCCAAAAGAAGTCTCTTATATGTCAAATGGGATAGATTCAGAAAGAAAATTATCTTCTTCTAGTTATACTTTGGCCTCTACTAACAGGCAAGAAATTAGCACAATTTAATATAAAAGTGCATAAAAATTTAACCTTTACCATAATCTTTTGGCTAATTTCGGAGAAAAATTATTCCAAAGAAAACGAACAATTTCTAGGAAAATGACAAATTTATATCCGCTATTAAGTTTTTATTTTTAGATCAACGCTACCTCTAATTGATAGAACTAATATGCATAAAAGTTTTTATAAAGCTAAATCTACTTTTTCGATGAACTATTCTCCGAGACTGATACCGTCGATAAAATTAAATCATTTGAAAAATGGTGGGATTTCACCGTCGATGTCGGAAAGATCGAGAGTTGGGCCTATGGCTATGCAAACGATCGCTAAAGCAAGACAGGTATGGCAGACTTCAAAGTCCGGAACTAGTATAGTTAAAGCGTCGCACAACGTGACTTTTTTCGACAAAATTTTTAAAACTTTTTCGCGAAAAATGATCCCTTTAGGGGTAATTTTATGCGGGAAATCCGAATTTCGCATTCTTAAAGCATGAAAACGCTTCTTGGAATCAAGAAAAAGCTGTTTGTGCTGAATACGTAAATATCAGATATAATATAAAACATGATTTTCTTGTTCATATTGTTTCAAAAACAGCTTTTTCTTGATTCAAAGAAGCGTTTTCATGCTTTAGGAATGCGAAATTCGGATTCCCCACATAAAATTACCCCTAAAGGGATCATTTCTCGCGAAAAAATTCATGTTCAGTGCGACGCTTCAACTATACTAATTCCCAAAGGCCTTGTAAAAAAACAGTATAGCTTGTCAGTTGAAAATGGTGCCAAATACATTTTGGGAGGTTCATGTTTGATCCCGCTACTGTAAAAAATTTCGAACCTGGCGAGATTGAATTCTCATCATTCAAAATGTACTTTACACCATTTGCATTTGACTCCCCCAATTTTTTATGTATCCAACTTTAATCCATTTTTTAAATTTTCACTTTTTTAGAAAGCTAAACGACAAGCAGCTCTTATCCTCCTAGCTTATTTGACTTTCTGGACACCTTATAATTTGTTAGCAGTGGTCAATGCTTTCGCCGAAAAAGATGGAACTCTGAAAGAAATTGCGTCAGTTACATTGCCTTTCTTAAATAGTCTAATTGTAGTAAATCCTATTGTAAATCCGTTAATTTATGGTATTTTTGACAGAACAAATTATTGAAAGTTATATGTTTGTAAATATTTGACAATAAAAATTTATTATCCAACGACGACTGAGCATATATTTTAACCCGGGAATGCGCACACTATATTCCCACCGGAGAAACTTTAAAAATTGTTATTTTCTGTACAAGTAAGCTGTCCTGATTCCAAATATATAATTTTTTTCAAAATTGGAGCAAAAAAATTTTCCGCGCATAAGGTCGAGGGTTCGATCCCCGCGCAAATTCGATTTTTTATTTTCTCATCCAAATTGGATGAAAATTTTTGCGTATCTGTATTTTAATGCGCTGATCAAAATTCGAAGCAAATAAAAATGTGGAAACATTCTCGACGAGATCTGGAAATGAAAATGTGATTTTACCAAAAAGTGTTATTTTTCAATGTGCTCTAGGTCCCGTAGGAATGCATCATGGAATGAAAAAATGCCACCATCGTGCCTGAAAATGATAGAATCATGTCATTTTTATATTCAGTCATTTTAAAAAATGGGCGTTCTCGACCATTGAAAATTTGGGAGCAAGTTCCCTTTTGGATTGTCACTTGACGTGGTCAAAATTTCAACGAAGAAAAGTTAAGTGGCGGTATCCAGGGGAAAGAAGTGGCGGTAACCACTCCAAATTTGGACCCCTGGTTACCGCCACTTAACGTTGACTAAACTCGACAAAAAATTTTCTTCCAGAAATTACCCATTTAGGGGTAATTTTATGCGAAACTGGTTGGTTTCTATGCGTCTGCTTCACGGAAGCATGCAATGCCAGTGCGGTGCCAACATGAAACTCATATTTGGTACTCATGGAAGTAAAGTGTGGCGATGTAACCGACGGCTTCATCGACCAAATACACCAGAGCGTGGATTCAAGATCCGGATTTTCTTTGAAGGCGCTCTCCTGAACTATAAGGACATCTTCAAGCTTTCTTACTTCTGGGCAATGCGTCAACGAGTCGTATATGCTGAATTTGAAACCGGAATCGCGCACCGGCATGTCGTTCACTGGTACAAGAAATTTCGTCAAGTCAGCTCGCGGCACCTTCGCATGTCAAGAAGGGAGTTAGACAACGCAATCAAGTGTTCTTCAACTTCTGGACTCAAGTGTCAACTTTATACCAATGCCACTCGTGAATAAGCCAGATGAAAGTGATGATTTCCTTATCCCAACGGCCCTCTTTAGGGCCACAATATTAACAAGAATCACTAGCTTTAAAAAATTTAAAATGAATTTCCAGCATCTTTTCTAAGCTTACAAGCAAAAATAAAAACGCTAACATTTTCCATTTCTCGAGAAAATCGAATTTTCACTATTTTTCTGTGGTTTTCAGGTTGCGGGAGTGCACGCAATCGATTTTTCGCATAAAATTATCCCTAAATGGGTAATTTCCGGAAGAAAATTTTTTGTCGAGTTTAGTCAACGTTAAGTGGCGGTAACCAGGGGTCCAAATTGGGAGTGGTTACCGCCACTTCTTTCCCCTGGTTACCGTCACTTAACTTTTCTTCGTTGAAATTTTGACCACGCCAAGTGACAATCCAAAAGGGAACTTGCTCCAAAATTTGTATCATATATGATAAGCTGCGCATTCCCGGGTTAAAATTTATAACTTTTTTATTTTGTTATCTTTTTTGATGTGGTCTTTTTTATTGGTGAACGTACCCAATAAGGCTTATTTTCAACTAGTTTTTATAAAAATATATCATCAGGAACAACAATTTTTTTCAGCGGTTTTATAAAAAAATCCATAACTTTTTTGTTTTGACGAATTTCCCATAACCCCCAGTATAAAACTTAAGTGGAAACTATGGGCTACAACATGCAAAAAATCGCATTTCAAGAAAGTGCATATTTACTTTTTTATGAAGAAGCATCTAATATAAGTAAAATTTTGAAATTCTATATTCTATAAGCATCGGTGGCGCGATTGGTTGTGCGTTCGACTTTAGATCAGACGGTGATGGATTCAACTCAGGCCATAGTCGAACACATTTTTAAAAAAATCAAGTTTTCGTGTCAATGATCAACGCAATTCAAATGCCGGCAACTGCTAACGTTGTGCTGTAGTGCAACGGTACAACTGCTAACGTCGTGCCGAGCGCGACACGACTAATAACGTGCAGCCTTAGCGCCATCGTGTTCAGCATGGTCGAAAACCCCCAAAGATGTCCCTCTTCCGTTCCGCGCTCGAAGTGTTAATAATCTTTGGAATTACAAGAAAATGCCCAATTGATGCAGAATCGATAAACTGTTTTTTTTTATATATTTTTTATAAACAAACAACTCTGCAGTCCAACGAAAACAAACAACTGATTACAATAAATAATATTCGGAGATAGTTCCCAATCCGGTCACATCTATCGTGGCCAAAAAAATCGAAATTTTTTTCTTGCAAAATTTGCTAAAAATGACTTATTTAGCTTATTTTAGAATTACATATGTGATTCTTGTTGAAAATGTGACAATAGATGTGATCGGATTGGGAACTATCTCCTAATATTCTATTTTGATTTTCTAATATTATTTTCTTGACGCTCCAACAAGTTGAATGTAATCAAACGGAGAACGGCTGGTTGTTGAAGATTTCAATGTTGTTGGCAATGACTAAAAACGAAATTTAGTGAATTTAAAAAAATTATAGTTTGGCTAAACTGAGATTTAACTTATAAATCTCAGATATTTTAAATTTATCCCCCAAAGCATAAAATTTAAGGGAATTCTTAGTAGGAGAGTTTACATTTTATACTCTATTTATTTAATGATTAGAGATTTAGAAATTATCTATGAAAGTTATGACTAAACTAGAGTATTCCGCCAAGTCAGTAAAAGGTTCGAACTTGATGCCAGAAGTTGTAGAAAACCATATTTCGGCGGCCAAGCAAAAAAAGTGCAAAATCGTGTTTTTTTGAGATTTATAACGAAAGTAATGATGAGGAAGAAGTTTTTTAAATATTTTTCTGAAGAAATGCCGCTAAACTGTTCATTTTCGCATTTTTTGCTAGAAAAATTTTTCGACTTTTCGGTAACGATAGATGTGATCGGATTGGAAACTATCTCCTAATATTCAATTTTGATTTTCTAATATTATTTTCTTGACGCTCCAACAAGTTGAATATAATCAAACGGAGAACGGCTGGTCGTTGAAGATTTCAATGTCGTGGGCAATGACTAAAAACGAAATTTAGTGAATTTAAAAAAATTATAGTTTGGCTAAACTGAGATTTAACTTATAAATCTCAGATATTTTAAATTTATCCCCCAAAGCATAAAATTTAAGGGAATTCTTAGTAGGATAGTTTACATTTTATACTCTATTTATTTAATGATTAGAGATTTAGAAATTATCTATGAAAGTTATTATGACTAAATTTGTTATCAGAAATTTCTTTCATCAAAATTTATATCTATCACTCATTTCAATTTATATCCAAACTCACGTTGCGCCGAAATCATTTCCAGTACGTCACCATATTGCTTCGTCTCCTTTCCTTCCCAATCACTTCCACGAGCAATTCCCAACAGTGCACCATTCTTGGAATAAAACACGCCACCTCCGTTGAATCCTGGAAGGTCTCCAGAATCGCCATAGAAAAAGCCTCGGCTTCCAGTAGACAATGAAGAAACGTGCCCAGCGCAGATAGAAGGCTTCTTTTCGCCGAAAGCGAAGCCCTGAAAATAAACCATTATTGATGCAAAAAGTGATTTATCAAAATATTTAATAAATTATTAATAATATTACGTTTTATTAATTATACTTACAGTTTCTAATATAATATTGTATTATATCAAAATTAATCTAAATAGTCATATTTTACTCACCACAACAATGTACTTGTCGAGAGTCTCCGGAGCGACCATGTCTGGGGCGTCATCGAAAACTCCATCATCCTTCTTGAAGACAACATAGTCCGACTTGTTGTTGAGTCCATGGATATGAGCCTTGTGCATTTGTTGACGAGTATCGCAGAGAATGACCAAGAAGCCGAGTTGTCTGTAGCATTCCGGAACGATGTGAAGTACAGTGACAGCGTAGTCTTTGTTCAACACCACTGCCGAAATCCAAATGTTTTCGTGCTCGATATACATGCATAACGACGACACTTTTTCGATAAATGCTTCATTTGAGGATTGCTTAAACATGACTAAAATTTTACCATTAATCAAATGAACTAGAAAAGAACTGAAAAGAGAAAAAAATGGTAGTTATATACTACTTTAGTGTCTCTATTATTTTCCATGCTGTGTTATACTGGCTAATTCATCAAAATAAAAAAAGTTATGAATTTTTAGTAAAACCACTGAAAATTTTTTTTGTTCATGATATATTTTTTTTAAACTAGCTGAAAATAAGCCTTATTTGGTACATCCATCAATAAAAAAGACCGCATCAAAAAAGTCACAAATTTTTTCACCACGAACATATTTTTATCGTGCCCAAAATTCGCATATTTAAAGCCGGTGACAAAATTGTCAATTTTTACTAACTTTGAGCATTACTAGTGTGTCGTACCAAAAATTAGTTTCATATATTCGTTTAAAATAAAAATGTATGAAACCTTAATCAACCTTTTAATTTAAAGGAAACATTTATTTAAAAGTATAACATAAGCCGTTCATAAATATCACAAAAAATTTATAAACTTTATAATACAACAGGAGAAATAGATATAAATTACGACCAGGACCACTCTAAGCTATTTTGACATCAATATAACCCGCATAAACAACTAAAAATTTATTTTATGATGAAGATGACGAGCCTTGATTTTGATTCTCGGCTTCTTGAGCTTCAAATTTAGCCAAACGGCGACGGCGAATTTCATGTATTGTTTCAAAATCTTCCGGTGACATTTGTGAGATGTTTTCATTTTCGGCGTTGAGCAGTTCCGGTTCGGATTTTGTCGATGATGGGCTGGATTCCGGCTCGGGACGAGTTAGATTCGAAGTTGATGGAGAAGATTCTGGTTGAGTGGTAGCTGGTTCGTTAGTTGATGGTTCAGTGAATGGAGGTTGGTATGGAGGCATGCTATAAATGCGAATTTAGAGACAAAAAAATCGTTTTTTTTTAAAGCAAAAGATGACCCAAAAATCAAATTTTGAGCTTAAAAATGAGTCAAAAATCGATTTTTGGACTCAAAAGGGAAGAGCAACCATTGCAACACCCCCATGACCAAAAGGCGATATGGGTAAGAAAGTTCATACTATTAATTTTAAAAAACAAGCTAGATCCCCATGAGAAGAAAGAATTTTTCTACGGGCCTCAGCTTTTTACCCATATTTTTCCACTTTATGGGCATATCTCCATCAATTTAAATCCGTTTGAGCTGAGCGATAGCTCATTGAATTTGTGAGATCACGGCGAACCACTTTGTAGAATATCTTTTTGTGAAAAAATTTATGTCATGGAGAAAATCCTTATGAAAATTATTGCCTCAATGATCGCGCTTTTGAATTATAATAGAAATATCATCGATTTTCGACCCATTTCTCATTAAAACTTTTTGCATAGTTCAAATCCCTGACCTATTCAAAGTCGCCACAACCGACATATATTGCTGGAGTTGTAAAGTAGCCGCATCCAATAGCACGGAAATATTCCGCAACGCTTCGATTCGAGCTTCAACATGCGCCCTCTCTCGGCCTTCCATAGCCGCCACTTCTTCATCTGTTAAACCAGTAAAAGTCGGAGGTTGTGGGAAAGCAAACGGCGATGGCATAATTGGAGGCTAAAAATGAAATTTCACGCAAGTCTGGCGCCATCAAGCATACCATAAATCCCATCGGCATAAATGGCTGGAACATCGGAGGTGGTGGCGGAATGCCAGTTCCAGTATTCGTGCTTGAACCAGGCTGTTGGCCAGCACCATCGGTTGGTCTTGGTTGAGCCGGTTGGGCTTGTGGCATCGGATGTGGTGGTGGTGGGAAAGCAAAATTGTGAGCCATAAATGGAAATACTGGTGGAACATGGCCTAAATAAGGCTGTTAAAAATCATCATGGGCGAGCGAAATCATTTGGATCCATACAGCGATTTTTAATCGTTTTATAGGTCAAAATGAAGTAAACACCAGCAGTAAGATATTAAATTTCGAATATTTATGAATACAGGGAGTATAAAAAACCGGAATTTGGGTGATCTTTTCATGTTTTTTCGACCTCAAAATTTTTTTCAAAAATGACCCTACTAGAGCTAATTTTATGCGAGGAATCGAAAAAATCACCCAAATTACGGTTTTTTATACATCCTGTGTATATACAAACAAGTAACTAAAAATCAATCCACCTTGAAAATTTGGCTGAGGCTGCTGTGCCTGTCCTTGAGCCGGTTGCTGATTTTGGTTTACATTGACATTAAAGAAACGTTGTAGGAACGGATTGTTTATCTGCGCCGCTTGAGGTCCTTGTTGAGCAGCGGCAGGTGCAGCTTGTTGAGCACCCGGTATTATATTGGGTCGACGAGGAGCTGAAAAATAAATTCAAAAAAATGTAAAAAATTCACAAGTCCTACATAAAATATCCATTCGACAAGTAGGGCAATTTTGCTGGCGCTGGAACCACGAACGGAGACAATTTGGATGAAAAATGTGGTTACAGGGCAGCTTTTTCGGCCCACTTTCAATAGTCATTTCTTCACGGCATATAATACAAGTGTTGTCTCCTGAAAAAAGCGATTAAAAACTCTATTTTTTAGAACAAAAATTGATGATAGATTGTTGAGTCCAAAAAATTTGAGCCCATTTTTATGTAAAATTCTATTTTTTGGAGATAAAAATCGGCTCTAGGATGAGTCGAAACAGATTTTTCGAAACCATTTTCAATGTGCCAATAGAGACGCAAAAATTTTTTAAGGAGAAGGGAGCAGATTTGTTTCGCTTTTTGAACTTAATCTAAACTTTGAGGCCATTTTCCGAGAAAACTATGCACTATTGAGATTCGCGATGTTCCTGCTCCAATACCAAATTTTCCGAAGAATTCTTTGCGCGAAGATTTTTGGGTTTTTTCGAAAAATTGACTTTGTTACTTTTAGTGTTTTTGACCCTACAGGCAAGAGGTGAGGTCAAAAAATTGAGCTCAAGCTCATAATGGAATATCCGAATATGTATGTTTCAAATAAAAAATTTTAAATACAGATTTTCGAAATCCTAGTTACATCACTGCGCGCTAAATATGCGATTTCGTTTTATATCTATTACGAAAAATCCATATCGAATCGTTCTAGCGCTTAAAAATCTACTTTTCATAAAAAAAATAAATTTTTAGATGCATTTTCCTGCACAAACAACTTTTTCCGTATTATTCCTTTTACATCCTCACTACCAACCTTGATTCAATTCCTCTTCAGACGCTAATGGGAACAAATTATTCATCGCATTAATAGCTCTTCTTGACAAAAACACATCGTTGATCGCTTTTTGGAACGATCTTACAGTCAAATAAAACGGTCTGATAGCAAATAACGGGAAGGTATGAATCTTAATCATCACCACAGCAAAAATGAAGTAGAGCATACAACGGAAAAAACCTACAAAAAGGCTTGTCAATATAAAATTTCACAGAATCAAATTACTTATTAAAAGTTCTGCATAAAGCATATAAACAGCTTTATTTTCCCAAGGGTGTGGAGATCGCAAATCGTGCATATGGAGGATGTATTTAATTGTTATATGAATCACCATAGTTAAGAGGATAGCGTACTAAAAAAAGAGAAATATGAGCAAATGTTTTTTAACTAGAGTGTTCAGTCAAGCCAGTAGCCAATACACCATATAATAAACATGTAGAATAAGACATAATAAACTGAAACTATACCTCAAAACCAAAAACAATCTGCGCCGTGGCACCTTTTTGCAAGGTCGTAAAATAAGCATGAGAAATAAAATAGCTATCCATTCCACTCAACAGGGACAAAATTCCCAAAATCCTTGCATGGAATTTTAACGTTATAATCGGACTCCTTTCCATATAATCCACTCGATCTTCCGATAGCCAGTGAAAGGCTTTCACAAAAAATAATACCACAAATTGCACCACAAATTTGGGTGAAAAATCATCTCTAAACACAGCAAAAGCCAAACAGGTCTCCATAATTGCGTGCCAGACACGCTCTGCTGCATGCTGAAAAAATCAAATTTTAGTGATACACAATTTAACTCATACCTCAACTTCAGCCGCCCTCAGCTGACCAAAGAATACCCACCGTAAAAATGTAAAGGCCAAATAACTCAATATAGCTCCTTGAAAATACATGACTGCCATGGAGGTGCTATTCTTCGTTATGTACACCACTGAGGGATAGAACTGTTTCTTCAACATAAACGCATTTCCAATAGTTAAAGCGGTTGATACAAAACTCAATAATATTATAAAAGATGCTGATAAACGCGCCATTTTTTCTAAAAGTATCATAAATATATGAGTGGATAAAGCAAAAAATTCGAGGGTCATTTTAAAGCAAAAAATCTCATGAAGTACCTTGTTTTAAAAAAATTAGGCTTTTTATACCAATTTCCTCATCGAATACGTAAACTTAAAGATCTCTCAAAAATATTCTCACTTTCAGCCATTAAGACATTTGGTAACGGGCGATTTTCTCCACTTTCCTATGGCCAAAGTCAAAAAATTCCTTTAGATTGAATTCCCCAATTCGTAATCCCTGTATACAAAAATTCAGACGATTTGAATTTTTTGTTGAAAATACGAGTTTTTTACATCTTGTGATAAAAAACCTCGAATTTTCAACGAAAAAATCCAAATCGTTTGAATTTTTACATCCAGGGGTTTTTCGATATGAGGAACTCGAATATAAAGAAATGTTTTGATTCTGATAACAAGAAAGTTTTACATTCAAATGTCAGCTAGTGAATTTTGTCATACGTTGCTACGGCACTAGGTGTATTTTCACAGTCACGGATGATTTGTTGATATTTCAACATTTGTTTCATTCTTTTTTTATAATAATAGCCATTATTCTTAAAAATTAAAATATAAATTTTAAAGGAATTACAACAGAAAATTATAAAAAATTTGATTCTATATAAAATCGTTTTCGTGAAAATTGTTCATATACATCTAGTGCCGTCGCTACTGTCCTAGTGCCCACTTTCATACGACTATGAAAATACTTTTTTTTGCTTAGCCACGATATAAACATTACGAATCACAAAATATAATAGGCAAAATGGCCGTCAAAATATAAATAAAATGCAAAACAAAATCAGAACATCTTTATTTTATAGATTATCACAGTTCATCGTAGAATAATTTTCAAATTTAAAAAGTAGCTAATTTTATTCTAGAAAAGTGTAGAAAATTTTAAATACAGAACGGAAAAAGAATGCTTCACTTTCAAANGGGGGGGGGGGGGGGGAGTACAAAAGCAAATTTTTTTGATCCTATCGATACTTTTTGAGAAAATCGATTTTTCGTCATTTTTCAGAAAAGTCGTTTGTAAAAGTATTAAAATGAGGTTTTAGCAGCATTTTTTTCCATATAGATATAAGTCGACCAGAATACAGACATACATAAATACATCGAATACAGGCACCTCAAGTGATGTTACCCTCATAAATGTTTTGTTTACTAAGTTATACAATAATTTACCACAGAGAAAGAGTAGGAACGTTTGGGCTATACTTTACAATTAGCATAATACAATCTCAAAGTACAGCAAATAAACCGGAACATTATGCATATCAGTTCTTGGCTAATGGCGTTAAAATATGTAAATTTCACAATAATAGACACACATATTTTCGTTTTTTATATGCTCTAGGACGGAAATAATTATAAGTTCACATTCATAAATCAAACAAAGATCATAATGTCATGGCTAAAGGCATTAAAATATGCAAATTTCATTATTTTTGACACATTTTTTCAATTTTATTAACGCCATTAGCTACAAAAATAATCATAAGTTCACATTTCTAAGTCATAAAAATCACGAAGAAGACGAAAAATGCCATCAAAACACCAAAGATTTTAATAATTAACCATCGGTTCTTAGAAATATTGTTGAAGTACTTCAATAGCTCGTGATGGGCCGCCTCAACATTCATGGCTGTTTCTTCTACATTCGAGTCGATTCTAGTGATCATCTCGCCTTGCTCAGAGACTAACGACGCTAACTGGCTGAAAATCTGTCCCAACTCCGATATACTACTTTCAATGGTTTCCATAGCCGTGTATCGCGATTGGTAATAGGATTGGGAGTCATCGATCAGAGAAACCTGAAGAAAATGGTTAGCACAAGTAAAAAATTTGATCAAAAAACCTGTTGTTGCGTTCGGTGATCTTCCAATGCACCCATATCCAGTGCAACTGATGACGAACCACTCGCCATTTGATCGTCTTGAACTAACAGGGAACCGACTAAAATTTGAAAAGTCAACAATTAGTACTAGTACAGGGGGAGGCAAAAGTCCTGGCCTAGGCGGACAAAAGTCCTGACCTAGGCGGCAAAAAGTTCTAACCTAGACGGACAAAAGTCCTGTTCTTATTTTAAACCTTTAAACCGCGCGGTTCATTTTCAACCAGAGGGGCAAAAGTCTTGACATTTCAAAAACGTGTTTCCTCGACAATTCTGGACGAGAAAACACCTTTTCAGTGTTTTTGACAATGTCAGGAATTTTGTCCGCCTAGGCCAGAACTTTTGCCTCCCCCTGTATGTTACGGTTCTTTATCGGTTATCTAATTTTTTTTATCGGTTATTTAATTTTTGTGTAACTTAACGCATCACTAATAAGAACACAATTTTTTAAACATGCAATAATAATAAATCAAAACACACTTCTTCCATTACTAGCTGACGGTGGCAAACTTGGTTGGACTATTTGATTATTGCTGAATATTTCACGTCGATTTTTCTTCTCTTTAAGGACCTAAAAATTGGCATCAAATCTGCACATAAATTCCGGATAGCTACTTTAGTTCGATTTTCCAACACACTTTGGAAGACTTTTCCAACATTCGCTAGCTTGGATTGGAGTCCAACGACGACGAGCTTCGTGTGATTTCCGTGCTCTTTGTTGGAGCTTGAAAGACGCTGCTTGACCATTTCTTGAAGTGATGCAATTTGGTTGTTCAAGCCAGTGATGTCCTAAAAATTAATGTTATGGGTTCAAATATTTTTGAGCTAAAAAATTAACATAAAATCGATTTGAGCATAAAAATTTGTATAAATGAATTTTTGACTACAAAGATCCTACTACAATAAACATGTAATGTGTGTATGTACAGTCGATCTAGGGAACTATAGATTTAAACCTCCACTGATAACAAAAGTTGTAGGGGACAATGATAGAAGACGATTGACACCAAAATCAGAGACAAAAATTTTTTAGAAAGTCGATTTTTGAGCACAAAAATATGTAGGAAATCGATTTTGAACTGACAAAAAATTGACATAAAAATACCTAATACAAAAATTTAATTTTCCTGTGCAAAAAATTCAACTACATACCTGTTTTATAATACCCGATAGTTCTTCCACTTCACCAGTTCTGTCATCAAACAATGACTTTTTCTTGGCTAGCTCAGTCAATTTTTCCATCTTCGCACAAGTCATACTCAAATCGCGACCGATTCTCCTAAAAACCACAAAAATTTTTTCACACGGAAAAATGTTTTCACCTAGCCAACTGGTTGAATTGAACCGATGAACGAATAATTTTCTCTCGATCATCGCGGTTTTTCACATCTCCATTTGCTACAATTTTCATCTAAAAGAAAAAATTTAGATGGGTAAAAAATCGCAAAAGTACCTGGTATGATTTACCAATAGTTTTAAATTCAGTGGTTCGATCTCTTTGAGGCATCTCGAATTGATAGGCAATAACAAATTGAGCAGAAACTGGTTCAAACGAGTCTGAAGCTTGTGGTTCTTGGTTGTACTGATCGGTAATAGCTTGAAATGAGCTCTAAATTTGCGATATTAATAATAAATCTAGAAGCGTTTAAAGACCGGAAACCCGGCTCTATCTTTATACCAAAATATAATTTTTACTTGAGCAGAGCTCCAAAGTTGAGCAGCTGGTGCGGAAATTAAAGAAGAAAAACTAGAAAATGAACTGGAGTTTGGGATTGAAGAATTTTTATTTTCAGTTAATTTTTCTGTGCTAGAACCAAGGTCAAGGTGATGATGACGTCGCCTTGTCGAAGTAGATGAATAATATGGCAATTCGGACATTCATTCAGCGGTAAAAATCCGCATAAATATAGCGATTTTTGATGCTCTTAAAAATTAAACACTATATAAAAATGCTTAATTTATACAAACACATAAAATGGAGTTAATACACGCTCAAATGGAATTAATACACATAAGAGGAATTGATTTTCGATTTTTGGGGAAAATTTGTAAAAAAAAAGGGGGCCCTTGTTTTTGGGCCCCACGCAAAATTTTCTCCTATGCTACTGTTCACAATGTATGATTTTTCTCCACTGTCCCATAGGAAACAAAAAAATTCCTTCATATTCCTCAAGCATAAACGCTTGGATATAAAAAATCAGCCAATTTGAAAAAAAATTTTGAAAATTGGATTTTTTTACTTGGGAAGGGTCGACATGAGGAACTCGAATATGAAGAAATTTTTTCTTTTGATCACGGGAAAGTGAAGAAAATCTTCCGTTGTTAAATGTCCTAGAGTTGATCTTTTAAGATCCAAATTGAAACTGAGTTAAAAATAGAGGCAAAAATCGAATTTCTGAGAGAAAACCGAGTCAAAAACCGATTTGTGCACACAAAATTCGATCTAAAATAGTTGTTTAAACTCAAAATTCTATCAAATATCACTTTTAAAGCGCAAAATTGAGTCACAAATCGATATGGAGCACAAAATTAAGCTAACATATGTTCATTAGTTATGTATGACACGTATCTACATAAAAAATAAAGAAATTAGCTCAACATTCAAATAAAAAAACAAGGGCCACGTCAGGCTTTCGCAAGATACACATGCAACGTCGCTTTTCTGCGTCTTCAATCAATATAAACAACCAGCCAGTAAGTAAAAACTTCCGACAAAATATTCATAAAATCAGAATATTGAAAAGAAAATCATGAAATTTAAAATGGTCTACTATAAATTCTGTCACATAACGTGAAAAAATTATGTTTGAAGGTGAGTTGTTCAACTTGAAAATATTTTTTTACCAATATTGAAAATTTCTCATAAATAAAACTTGAGCACAAAATTTTTAGCTCCTTTTATCTCTTTTCGCTATTTTTTTCTAAGCTACTTGAAATTCCTACTCCAAAATTTTTTTTGTATATGCTATTAGCACACAGCCTAAGTTCATTTCTCATAAAATTTACCTCAATAGCAGATCCAGAAAAGTTTATAGGAACTGAGCTGTAGTTCGTTTTCGAATATTCGTCAGATAGAGCTTGGAATGAGCTCTGAAATTTTTTTGAATGACCATAAATAAAATAAAGAAGGTCCCCACCAACAACTTTAAAAAAAAAAGATCTAAAAAATCGCCAGACAACTTCTATCTAGCTTACAAAAAGACTCACACTTACTTTTACACTTTGGGTCACTTCTTTAAGATGTTCCTTAATGCTTTTTGAGTATTCTTTCATGGAAATTACTGGAATCATTTTGGCTCTTAAAAAATAAATATCTTTAAAATTTAAATGAAAACGCGTGTTTTGAAACATCCGTTTTGAAAAGCCATAGAACCAAAATGCGCATTGTTGAAATTTCAAAATAAAAAACGAGGTTTTTAGCATTGCAAAAGATTGCATTTTTGAGTGTGGGCTGCAATCACTCAAGGCCTCCACTAATTTGTCTCGACAATTTCGAGACTGCACTAATTGCACGTTTGGGGAGCACTAATTGCAATTAGTGCTCGTCTCGATGTCGAGAAGCGTTGGGACGCGTCGAGACGGCTTTTTTCTGCCAAATAAAAGCAAAAAATTGAATAATTTCTTTTCCTATAATATTCTGGAGGTTAAGATCTACAATTTTGGAGAAGATTACTTTTTGCCAAACATTCGAAAAACTTGAGAAAATTGATAAAAAAAAAGCTGAAAAAAATTTGAGCTTTGAATTTTTTGTGTTCATTTATTGCCTGATTCAATCAAATCTCGGTATTGAAGCGATTTATTGAACACCATAAAAATCAAATTTTTTCTGCTTTTTTTTATCGATTTTCTCAAGTTTTTTGAATGTTTGGTAAAAAGTGACCTTCTCCAAAATTGTAGATTTTGACCTCCAGAATATTATAGAAAAAAATTATTCAATTTTCTGCTTACTTGGCAGAAAAAAGCCGTTTCGACGTCGAGACTAAGATTGCATTTTTGACCGGTCAAGACACAAAAAAAGTTCTTTGTATCTGGCTTTTCTGTCTAACTTATCAAAGAGCAAAAACTTAGTGAAATGACCTTTTTACTGATTCGGACAAAAAAAAGAATTTGACCGTCAATTGATGTCATTTGACGTCAAAGCGGTCAATTGACCGCGATGCAACCCTAGTCGAGACGAGCACTAACTGCAATTAGTGCTCCCCAAACGTGCTTCCAAAATTTCGGTTGAGGGACATTTTTTCCCTTGTCCATTTTTTCCCCGTGACCATTTTTCCCCAATTTTGATAAAAATATGATTATTTATAAATGGGGAGGATTTTTTCAAAAAGTTAAAAGTTCATTTTATAGAGCATCAGAAACTGCATCGGAACGAAAAAAAAATCCCACCAAAAACGAAGTCAAAATTTGAATTATATGGCTTTGAACACATAGGCCATAGGTGTATGCCTTTATAGCCTTATAATTCAAATTTTGACTTCGTTTTTGGTGGGATTTTTTTCGTTCCGATGCAGTTTCTGATGCTCTACAAAATGCACTTTTAACTTTTTGAAAAAATCCTCCCCATTTATAAATAATCATATTTTTATCAAAATTGGGGAAAAAATGTCCCTCAACCATTTTTTGGGCCGTAAAAAATCGCGGGCCCAATCCCTAAAATGTTCATTTTTATCAAAAAATTTCAAATAAAAATTTTTTATTAATATTTTCTTCCTTTATCGATATTTTTTCTGGTGGCGATATATCATGTCTGGGGGCCCGGCCCATGACACCCCTAAATCCAGGCCTATAAGAAGGGGGTCAATTTCGCGGGGGGTGGGTTCCCTTGTTAGTTACGGGTCTGGTCTAATCCATTTTCAATATACGAATTAATTTTAGGTGATGAAATTATTTTTGATCAACCATGGGAACTGCCTCATCCAAGAATTTTAAAAAGTTTTCAAGAGTTGGACGCGAACAAGAGATATATTGTCAGCAATTTTAGTTACAGTCCTGGTATGATTTTTTGAAGCTATTCTTTTCATTATTCTCATCAATTTCAGGCCTGGGAAATCTCATGTTTCAGTATGTTTCTTTACGAGTTCTTGCAGAGAAAAATAATGCTTATTTGATTTTATCACCTTCTTGTTTACTTCGGAGGGCTTTTGAATATTTTTCTCATGTTGTCTTTATTGAACCTGCCATAGTCGATCAATTTTTGAGAAAAAATTCGAATCGTGCATACTTGTTTAATGTATGAGATTTTAGTCAGTTTTGCCTCCTTTCCAAACGTTTCTATGTTTATGCTAGTGATGATTAAAGTTTCAAAAAGTGACTATTTTGTCAACTGCCCTTATGAGTGAGTGGATCAGAGGGAAGCCCCCCTTGCCGACCTATGATCTTGATTGATGGCATACCTTGAAAAGTACGCAGAAACAAATCCGCTTGGCACCAAAGAAATTGATGTTCCTGACAAAGAAGCTCTCAAAGAATTGGGGAAAAGGTTCATTACGCATGTGTATGCCTCGGTTCAGAAGTGCGTGCAATCGATTTCTCGCATCAAATTACCTCCAATAGGATCATTTTGAAAAAAGACGAAAAATGTTCACGAAAAAAGATGAAAAAAGGCGAAAAAATAAGCAACTTTTCACGAAAACTTGGTCAAGATGGCGTTTTTACGCTTCGGAAGTGCGCGCAATTCGATTTCTCACATCAAATTACCCTCAATAGGATCATACGAAAAAGTTTTTCTCCCAAATGATCGCAAAATTTTAAGGCCGAATTGTCACTTGTTGTAACTTTGAGCATCACTAGCTTATGCTAGTCGTCACATTTTAAGATTTAGGAATGCTGCAAAGACTTGAATGATCTCCATCTATTTACGTATCATAATATTGAAATTGTCAATGGCTATTTCCAAACCTTTTTAAATTTTCATCCAGATCATGACAAATTGATTAAGGCAGAATTGAAATTTTTGCCCGAAGTTCGGAGTTCTGCAGAGCAAATTTTAGAAGAAGCAAAATTTGCTCGTTTACGGGTAAGAAGATAAGCAATAATATATCCATTTGGTGTTTGTTGTAGAGATGTACAAATGAAAAAAAAAGTTATAATCCTTGTCACCGGTTAGAAGCGAATTTTGAGCATGAACATACAATTGTTCACTGTGAAAAAGGAAGCAAATTTGTCATCATTGTCACTATGAGCAATTTATGCTCGTGCTCAAAATTCGCATATTTCTGGCTAATGACAAGCACAGTTGCACAACCCCGGTAAAATTCGACCGGGGGGTAGGAAGGGGTGGGTCATGAGGTGGGGAGAGGGTAGGTCATGGGGGCGGAAGGGGGTAGGTCATCGGTCCCCGGCGCCGGGGACCGATTTTTTTAGGTCTAAAAAAAGGTCGCCAAACTGCGGGGGGGGGGGGGGTCATAAAAACAAAAATTTTGGACTGGGGTCTGTGCAACTGTGTTCAAAGTTGTTTATCATTGCAAAAAAATCCATTTTTCATGTGCTGTTATTTTTCCATGAAAATTTTTGAAAAAATTGGAAAAATCACAAAAAATCTATTTTCGAATTTACCAATTTTTTCAAAAGTTTTCATGGAAAAATAACAGCGCCATCGTGTTCCCTGCATAAAAATACCCCTATGTAAAAATTTTCATGAAATTTGACAACAAAATAAAAAAATATGTTTTCGGCACGGGATCGAACCCATTTCCTTGTTAACCTTCTGAGTGAAATTGTCACGTTAGACACTCGGCCATGAGTAAAATCCCCGTGATGTGGTACTCGTTTTGAAGAGCTCGACAAGCTGAGTCGATTGATGATATTTATCAAAAATTTGGACTTGTGCCACCTCCCCCCCCTTTCGGCATTTTGGTGCTCCGTGCACCAGAATGAAAATTTGTTCTATTCGATCCTGGGAGTGTTATATGATCTTAAAATTATGATTATTATTAAAATGATCCTATATTATATGCGAGAAATCATTACTATATGGCGGTCGTTGATTAGCTCATCGATAATCTAGACCTAGAAATAGTGCCAACCGCGACAGTATAATACAAAGTTTTAAAAAATGATAAAAACAAAAAGTCTTTCTTACTGAAATTAACATAACATCATAAGATTATAAGAATTATAATGCTTGACATAAAGTTTTATAATCATTCGCAGTATCAAACATTAATATTCTTTCATGCGCAATGAAGTAAAAGTGAAACTGGTAAATTTTATGTATAGTCTTTTTTTTCGTCAAAGATTTTTTTCTTTTATAAAATTTTTCTGATTGAATCAGGAATTAAAACAAGAATTGTTTATTGAAACGAAAAAAATTTAAATTCTTTGAGAGAAATCTAAAAATTCTGATATAGTTTGTAGTTCGTATTCAGAGATTAAAAAATTCTTTCAAAGAATTTAAATTTTTTTTCGTTTCAATAAACAATTCTTGTTTTAATTCCTGATTCAATCGGAAAAATTTTATAGAAGAAAAAAATCTTTGACGAAAAAAAAGACTATAGTGCCAATTGCAAATAATATCCTTTTGTAGACTACGTAGTGCAGAAAATATGAAACTGCCGTGATGATTCAAAAGGGCACGAAAAATGAGAAAAAGAAGCTATCAATGAAAGAATTGAATGTCGTTAGGCGCTACTCAGTTCGTATTGAAATTTAAATACTGTCCTATACCAACAAGGCGATTCAAGCAAAAAACTCCTCAGCGAGTGGTCAAGAAAGAGGAGCTGTTCAATCTCCTAAAGGCGAAGCATACAAATCTGGAACACGCCGGGCGGGATTTAATGTTGCAGGCACTGTGCGACTACTATGGGATTTCGAAGTATATTTTTAGGGTTTTCCAACAAAAATATTTCTGTTTTGTAGAGAAATAATCGAAATCTTACACAATCTTTGCACCGCGAATCTGCTAGGCGTCGTCATGGAAGCGGATAACGGAATCTACAAGGTCGGCACGAAAAGTGATGTTCTTCTGCAGCGATTCACGCGAAATTAGCTCGAACTATGCAATAACGATTTCATCTTTGGAAAACGTGCCAAAAGTGTCCTATACCATTCGTTCAGCTACAAGAAGTGTCCTATATCATTTCATTTGACCACAAGACAACCAAGTAGGCTTGAGCTGTGCCAATGGTTCAAGCCATGAAGAACCACAGATACCACAGAAGTATCAAGCGATCGCCATTCGAAGCAATGTAGTATATTTTTAACAAAATTTTGGAGTAAAACCCAATATATTTTCAAAAAAGTTGTGCTTTTTTGCATTTTTACCCTTCAAAATTTATTTTAACTTAAAGAACCAGTCCAGTAATTTACAATTATATAAAAATGATATATTCGGAAAGATCATGAAAAATGGAGCATTTTTTGTTTTTACGGCATGTTCTGAATCGTTGTAGTTTTCGAGA
>OZJO01005893.1:0-10464 GCA_900406225.1 Acrobeloides nanus | reverse complement strand
CTCATCATCCATATCAGAGCCACTATCAGCATAATTTTTCAACAAATCCATGTTTTTTTAGCTAAAATTTTATTAGAAAAGATGTTCTTGTTATTGGCTTATTCGATAAATTCGAGGACTTCACTTTTTTCAATTGAAAAAAGTGAAAAGGTGAAAAATGAAGTCTGAACATTTCGATCAACCGATATAATTTAAAAATCATAAATACAGGGGAGCGGAGAAGTTCTGGCGAAGGATGTGCGAAGTCCTGACATGGGATGCAAAAAGTCTTGACATAGAATGCAATAGGTCCTGACTAGAGTCTGAAAATGGGTCCGGAACCCAAATGGGGTCCTTGGGTCCCAAAAAAGTGGGCCCTTTTCGGACTCTGGTCCTGACATAGGAAAAATTTTAGTTTTAATTGATTTACAACAATCTTCATGAAGTTGCAGATTTTTTTATTGGGAACTTGTCAGGACTTTTGCATACATGGACAAGACTTTTTGCATCCCATGTCAGGACTTTGTACATCCTTTGCCAGGACTTCTCCGCCCCCTGTAAGAGTAAAAAAAGTTCTATGAACTTTTCTAAACAGGATTTTTAATGTTTTACAAATTAGAAAATTTCGCAAAATCCAAATTTTTTGCACTGTTACAAGGGGGGGGGGCAAAAGTCCTGGCGTAAGGGGCGGTATATCCTCGCCTAAGGGGCAAAAAGTTCTGGCCAAGGAGGCAAAAGTCGACATTTTAAAAACGTGTTTTCTCGACAATTCCGGACGAGAAAATACCTTTTCAGCGTTTTTGACAATGCCAAGACTTTTGCCCCTTTGGCCAGGACTTTTTGCCCCTTAGGCGAGGATATACCGCCCCTTACACCAGGACTTTTGCCCATCCCCTTGTATCAATTTTAACACCATTATCGCCCATGTAAGAGCGCGTTGCGACGGGAAGTCGTGTTGCAACAAAAGCAATTTCGTTGCAACTCGCTCTTGCATGAGCTCTTACTTGAGCGTTACACCCGATCGCAACGCTCTTACATGATCTAGTCCCTCAAATTTTTTGAAAAAAAAATCGACTATATTTTACGCAATTGTGGCGACCTGAAACAAACATGCATCATTTTGCCAAAAAAATTTTGAAAATTGGCAAGAATATCTTTTCTTTGTAGTTATCAACATTTGTGTTCGTTTTGAAGAACACAGCATAAAAGAATTCCACGTTTTCCAGAAAAGTTTGTAGACAGTGTGTGTATTTTTGATAATTTTTTATGTCATTTAAATAAAAAAATCTGTTACATATGTCTGTCCGTGATCGCGATTATCGTAAAAACGCCGAAACGGATTTATCTGCGGTCTTTTTTAATAATTATTAGGTAGGGGGTAGATGTGCAAGAAAGGTAATGGTACATTTCCCAAATAAAAACTTGGAAATGTCTCTTGTGATTTTTCATTTTTTACTTGAGAAATGTACCATTACCACAAGAAACCAAAGAAAACGAAATCGGAGACAAAAAATTTTTTCATTTTTACCGGCTAATACACATTTGACCTTTCTCAAAATTACACATTTGACCTGGGGTCGAATGTGTATTTCTAAAGTCCAAAATCCACAGGTAGCTGTGGTTTTTTTCAAAATTTTGGCCAAAATCCAAAATCAGCT
The DNA here is from genome assembly GCA_900406225.1 of Acrobeloides nanus. Classification (NCBI taxonomy): domain Eukaryota; kingdom Metazoa; phylum Nematoda; class Chromadorea; order Rhabditida; family Cephalobidae; genus Acrobeloides; species Acrobeloides nanus. Next base: position 8,827 of record OZJO01005893.1, on the reverse strand, counting down.
ACCTGTGGTTTTGGATAAAAAACATAAGGGGTTAGTTTTTTTAAAACTTTAAATATAAACATTTATAGCTAAAATAAATGGGAAACAGTGAAAGTGTAAATATTCCTGGAGGTGGTACAGAAGGTTATCATGTTTTGAGAGTAAGATTTTAAAATTTTTTATTTTTATACAATTTTAAAGGTCCAAGACAATTCACCGGGTCAAGCAGCTGGATTGGAAGCATTTTTCGACTTTATTGTGGCAATTGGAAATACTCGCTTGGATAAGGATAATGATACCCTTAAGGAAATTTTAAAGCAGCATCTTGATCGGCCATTGGAATTAACTGTTTACAATAGGTATGTTTTTCATCTTAAGCGTCTCTGGATCAGTGACGTAGACAGAAATTTATAAGGTGGGGACCTATTCGAAATTTTGATATTTTTCCCTGGTCCCTCCTATTCCAAAGTTATAGGCAAACATATATGGGTTACCACGGCAATCCTACTACTATAAACTTGTAAAGTCTTTGTGTCTATCTGCCCCTACGACCTTGGGAACGGTTTATTTAAACCCTCGGTTCTAAAACAGTAGTTTTGGGGGACGATGAGAGAAGACGATCGACACCACTTACTTTTTCACGACCTAAATTTAGGTCGTGAAAAATCGATTTTCCGTAAGTTCGTTAGATTTATCCATAAAGTAGAGTAAAAAATGTTTTGAGTTTTTAAGCTAAAAGAAGTTGATTAGAATAGCTTTTGAGGCTATTATAGCCTAAAAAATTATGGAAGGAGGCGGCTCCCTATGTCTATGTTACTGCGTTGAATCTAAATTTTCAGCAAAACTCAAACTGTTCGTCAAACTCAGATCATTCCATCTCAAAGCTGGGGTGGTCAAGGTCTACTGGGAGTCTCGATTCGATTCTGTTCATTTGAAGGCGCAAATCAAAATGTATGGCATATAATTTCTGTTCAACCAAATTCTCCTGCATCTTTGGCAGGCCTACAATCTAATTCTGACTACGTACTTGGAGCAGAAAGTGTATTGAATCAAGCTGACGATTTGATTGCTTTGGTACAAGCAAATATTGGAAAACCTTTGAAGCTTTATGTTTACAATGTGGATACGGATTCTGTTCGAGAGGTAGGCAAACGGAGTTATTTTCGGGTCGAAAAGGGGTCAGCCCCCATCGAAGGGGCCAAAAAATTGAAAAATTCGTCAAAATTAAAAATTTGTCAAAAATTGAAAATTTGAAGTTCCCTTTTCAACTCCTGGTCATTCTTACTTACGATTTTTAGATCACTCTAACACCTAATTCAGCATGGGGTGGCGAAGGCTGTTTGGGTTGTGACATTGGCTTTGGATATTTACATAGAATTCCTGTTTCGGTGGATCGTTCCAAGCCTTTGACTAAGCCTTATGGAGATCAAATCGAACCACTTATTCGCTCTCAAAATGCTGTGAATATTGTCCAACCTGGGTTTACCGGAATTCCCCAAGTGGATAAAATCAATACGACTTCTGTGCCAAGACAATTCCCGGATCCGAGCGAATTCCTTGTTTCGTCCGCACCATCTACCTATGTGAATGGAACAACTTCATCTAACGGTGTAAATGGAGTGACAACAACTGCGCCTCAGCCGCCAACAACGGAGTATACCAGTCAACAATTTCACGGACATGGAACACAACAACATCAACAAGAAGTGCCAACTTCGTACTCGGCTCAAGCTTATCCGTCATACAATAGTGGCGTACAACAAAATTACGCACAGAATCAGCAATTTTCGGCAGCAGCACCCAATTATCAGCAACAACAACAGACAACTTATGAAACGAATCGTCCGCCGTCGGCTACGCCAGCTCAATTTGCGAAACAAGGAACGGATTCTCATATACCAGGTAATTGTAAAAGTTTAGCAGAGGACCCACTTTTCGAAAAAAATTTTGAAAATACCACTCTAATGAGATAATTTTATGCACTGAATTCAAAAATCGCAATCACGAAGTTTGAAAATGCTTTGTTGGCTATGTATCTGAGGTTATTTTGACGGGAAACTATGTCATACTTTGGGAGTGCAATTTTTGAACATAAAATTACCCCCTAGTGTGGTCATTTTCAACAAAAAATTTTTGGTCCCTGTTTCGAACTAATATCGAAAAAAGTAACAGAGTAGCTGAACTCGCTTTGTTAGGCGCGGACTCAGATAGTTGATTCTAATAATTTTAGTTATTATAATCAACTTTTTTCAGATAGTTTGATCTAATGTTTTTTAGGCGATTGTTCTCACACACATCAAGATTTTTCATCGACTGCTAGTGCGAACATAAGCGGAGAAATACAGAATCCTCCTGCAGCTTATGGAATTCCACCAACGCCACCAGTTCAATCTAGCACTTATCAGCCATATTTGGCGTATGGAGCACCACCGACTTCCACAACCATGGCTCGTTCCGGACACTCGCCTCAAGCAACAAATGCTTTCGGAAATCTTCCACCGGTTCAACAACAGATGTATCAACCACCACAGCCACCGAGTATGCAGATGCCGACTGGAATGGGTAGATTTTGAAAGCTTGTGTTGTGAAGTTGTGATAATAAAACAACTTTTGGAGCTACTTCGGCTCTTATACCCCATTGAACGTGGTCGAAAAATTTTATGTTTCGATCTTTTCTCAAAAATGTCCCTATTAGGGGTGATTTAATGCGGGGAAAAAATTGCGCATATTTTCTAAGCATGAAAAAATTAACTTGACCCTGATTCAGGGAATGGAGTTGGTGTACGGACGAAAAAAGAAAAATTTTCGATTTTCAAGTCAATACACCAACTCCATTTCCTGAATCAGGGTCAAAGAATCGTTTTTGTGCTTAGAAAATGTGCGCAATCGATTTCCCGCATAAAATTATCCCTAATAGAGTGATTTTTGAGAAAATTTCGAAAAATAAAATTTTTCAATTTTAGATATCATGTTTTAAGAGCTGAAATAGCTTCCAATTTTTTTAGCACCTCAAATGCCTCCGCCACCATCGTCTCTTCCAAGTATTGTGCCGCCAATGTTTTCGGATCAGAAATTTCAACCGCCACCGACGACCTATCCTCAAACGGTTGCGCCCCAGTTATCATTTCCAATGCCACCGCTGTCATCTTTGGGCATTAATGATCTAGTACCGCCGCCACCACCGACAACTTCTAGTTTTTCGCATCCGCCGCAGCAGCAGCAGTACAACAATCCACCAACTTCTTATGGTCAACCAGGAATTCAAGTGTCATCATCGCAATATTATGGTTAAACCTTCGACGGGGAGTATAAACGAAAATAGTGATAAAAATGCATGAATCTTTCGGCTTCTTTATTCAAATTTAGCTTATTCGTTTGTTTTTATTTATAATTACCTATATTATTTATAATAATTACCTATCCATTTATTTTTGTAAAGAATTTGATAGCACTGATTGAATCAGGCAAAATCATGAACTAAAGAATCTGTGTATTGAAACGAAATCGGCACTTATTTATTTTGCCCTGTGGAGATCAAAAAAGAGAAAGAAAAACAAAAAATTTGGTTAAAAATTGAAAAATAATTTGTGAATTTTCTAATGTCCGATAATTTCGTTTCAATACATAGATTTTCTAGTTCCTGATTTTGCCTGATTCAATTATTGCTATCAAATTCTTTAAAAGAATAAATGGACTATATATTGTTTTAAATTTTCTTGAAAACCCGAGGATTTTTACCACATTCAACAAAATCTAATTTATTTATTGAATCTAAAAGTTATTCTGTATCATATTCTTTTATTGGGAATGTTCGATTAAATATTTAAAGTGCGTTATGAAAATATTTGCAGTAAATAATTTACCAACATACAACATTTCCATCTAAAATTTATTTTATTCTGTTTGTATCTTCGTTTCAATTTGAGCCTTTTAAGGTTTCTGTGAAGGGATATATTTTATCGGTTTTTATTGTTGCCTATAAATAAAATTTAATAAAATGGGTTGATTAGTTTTTTGATACTTGATCAGTTGAAACCGCTTTGTTATTTTATGGTTAAATTTGCTCAATGGTTGCTTTTTAGTTCTACAGGGTGTGGCAGAATAAACTGGTCACATGAGAATGTTCATGATCACACATGATTATAGGAATTTTTTATTGAAACCATAACAAAAACGACAATTATAAACAAAACTATTCAAAATGACCTCATTCCTTGGGCAAGCGATCTTTTTGGTGATGAAGAATAGTGCTTTCAGCAAGATTCAGCTCCAGTGCATAAGAAACGGAACTCAAGATTGACTGTCTGAACATTGCCCTGGTTTCATCACAAGAGAAGAATGGCATCCAAATTCACCCGATTTGAACCCTCTTGATTATGCCGTGTGAAGTATTCTGGAAGAAAAGGCATGCGCAAAACCACACAAGGATGTTGAAAGTTTGAAGCGCGCATTGATCAAAGCCTGGGATGAAATAACTGGAAATGTTGATAATTGTTCCAAGCGGTTGAAAGCCTATATAGAAGCTAAGGACGGTCATTTTGAATATTTTCGTTTATAATTGTCGTTTTTGTTATGGTTTCAATAAAAAATCTATAACGATGTGTGATCAGGAACATTTTCATGTTTTTATTTTGCCGCACCCTGTATTGGGTTGTTCTAAAAGTTCGCGGAACTTTATCATGATTTTGGAACGAAAAATTTCTAAAAATGATCCATATAGGGGTAATTCTATGCGGAGAATCGATTGTGCGCATTCCCGAAGCGTGAAAATGCTCTCTCGATATTGATTCAGGGAAGGGTGTGGGCGTATTCAAGCGAAAATGAACTAAAATTCGAATTTTTGCAGGAAAACCATCTTTCTTAGAGGGTTTTCTAGGTGATGAATCGATTGCGCAAATTTTGAGGCATAAAAAATTACCCTAAAACTGATTCAATTCTCAAAAACTTTTGGGAGTATACCCTTCGTAGAGGTGCCTTCCATATGTCAGAATTAAAAAAATTCCTTCAGATTTGACTTGTCGAAAAACCCTGATACAAAATTCAGTTTTGGGAATTTTTATTGTTGAAAAATCAAGTTTTCTCCTTGGAGAGAGGGGACATGGGGAACTCGTGTTAAGTTCTCAATGTTTTTTGACATGGGGAACTCAACACGGAAGGAATTTTTTGATTTAATTCTCTGTAAGGTGCCCTTAGGAAAGGTATACTCTCAAAAAAAGTTTTCATAATGAAAATCGTTTAAATCAGTTTCAAGAAAATTTATTTATGCCTCGAAAATGCTCGCAATCGATTTCTCGCCTAGAAAATCTCCAGACCGCCTGTTTTCTGGCGAAAATCCGAATAGTTTATTTTCGCTTCAATACATCTACCCCCTTCCCTGAATCAGGATCAAATGAAGCATTTTTACGATTCTGGAATGTGCGCAACCGATTCTATACATCATTACCCTCATATGGGTAATTTTTATAATAAAACTTTGATCCAAGATCATGATAAAATTCTGCGAACTTTGCAACAACCCAATATTTGTGCATTTGATGTCAATATTGTCAATTGGAAATTTTAGTCGATTTAAAAAATGAGTTCAATTGAAATTGAAGCGGCAGATGTTGTTCGTCTGGTGGAGCAATATCTGAAAGAGAATAATCTTCATCGTACTTTAGCTGTTCTTCAGGTACTTATCTCTAGTGAGGGTGCCAAAGTTTCAGACAGGATGGATAAAAGATCTATGTACAGTGGCTAAAAGTTTCAGAATTTTAGTTGAAATTTTCGGAATACAAGAAGTTTTGTACTGATAAAAGGCATGTTGTGAACAACGCATCCGTGATTAATAATCGTTTTTTGAAACTGTTGTCTATCATGTCTGAAACTTTAGCCTCTCCATAGTAACAGTGCCGTAGGAGCTCCGAATTTTTAGGGGGAGGCATCCGAAATTTCAAAAATCTTAAAGGGGAAAAACCTTTCTCCGAAAAAAATTTTTGTAGAAAAGACCCTTTGAGGGTAATTTTGATGCAAGAAATCGATTGTGCGCACTCCTGAATCTTGAAAATGCTTTCCTGACATTCATCCGTGAAAATATGGTCAATAAATGTATATAATTACATAGATTTTACTGTGCTAAAAACAAAATTTTTCACGGATGAAGGTCAAAGAAGCATTTTCAAGCTTCGGGAGTGCGCGCAATAGATTTTTTACATCAAAATTACTCTAGAAGGGTCTTTTCTACAAAAATTTGAGAAAAAATTTTTCCCGAGATCTAGCTGTAAAGGTTACTCTCCTTAAAAATTTTTGGACTCCCTTACATTTTTTCGAAAATTTTCCAAAATTCAATTTAGCAACTTGCAGCAACATTTTTAGGAAGAAACCAATATAACGTTGAACACGGTTGATAGTATTGATCAGTTTTGTTCCGACATCACAAATGGACATTGGGATACCGTTCTGAAAGTTATTCAACCATTGAAGTTACCTGCCAAAAAACTTATTGATCTCTATGAGCAGGTAAGATCAGTGCCTCATAGAAGCTCGGGGAGCTACTACACAATAAGGAGGGGGCCAACCACGTGAAAATTTTTCTGAAAATGAGACCCCTCTAGGGATAAAAACATGCGGAGAATTCGAATTTGAAATTTTCGAAGCGAAAAAACGCTTCCCTGATTTAGGGAAAGCCTTGTATTGAAGCGAAAAGTCGCAAAAATGCGATTTTTGCCTTAAAAAACGACTCCTTTGAGAGTAAAAATTTGCGAGGGAATTCGAATTTGACATTTATAAAGTTTTTAGACTAAAATATGTTATTATACAGCTTTTCTTGAATTCTCGGATTCAAGAAAAGCTGTATAATAACATATTTTAGTCTAAAAACAACGCTTTTTCTATTCTCTTATTGTGTAGTAGTTTCAAAAATTATCATGCATACCTTACTGCTCCCGTCCCTTCTCCGTCAGCTCTATTTCTATTAACTGTATATTTAGATTGTAATCGAACTAGCCGAATTGCGCGAGCTCGGCTCAGCTCGTCTGATCCTTCGCCAGACTGACCCGATGCAAGTTTTAAAAACTACAGAACCAGAACGGTTAGTTGAGAATTTTTCAACAAATCATGCACTGGAGTAAATTTTTAGCTATGCTCGTTTGGAAAATTTGTTAGCGAAGAACTATTTTGATCCACGAGAAGTTTATCCAGAAGGGAGTGGTAAGGAAAAACGAAGAGCCGCGATTTCACAGGCAAGATTTCTTCATTTAACAATCTTAGTTACATTACATCTAACAATCTCTCATTTTTTTAGTCCCTAGCAGCAGAGGTAAATGTTGTCCCTCCTTCAAGGTATTTTATAAGAAAAATTTTAAAAATTTACCCCTCATTCAAGACTGTTGGCACTTCTCGCCCAAGCACTGAAATGGCAACANTCTCTCATTTTTTTAGTCCCTAGCAGCAGAGGTAAATGTTGTCCCTCCTTCAAGGTATTTTATAAGAAAAATTTTAAAAATTTACCCCTCATTCAAGACTGTTGGCACTTCTCGCCCAAGCACTGAAATGGCAACAACATCAAGGCTTACTACCACCCGGTACTCAAATCGACTTGTTTCGGGGGAAAGCCGCTATCCGAGAACACGAAGATGAGCACTATCCCACGATTTTGGCCAGGCAAATCAAATTTGGTGCGAAGAGCCATCCCGAATCGGCAGCTTTTAGTCCCGACGGGCAGTATTTGGTGACTGGCTCTTTGGATGGATTTATTGAAGTGTGGAATTTCTCGAATGGAAAATTGCGGAAGGATCTTAAATATCAGGTTTATTTTTGGAATAGTTTGAACTGTAGAATATGCAAATTTCAGGCCCAAGACAATTTTATGATGATGGATGACGCGGTACTTTGTATGGCATTTAGTCGAGATTCGGAAATGTTAGTGACTGGTTCGAAGGATGGAAAAATCAAGGTCAGAATGAACAATTTTCTGAAAACTTTTTCACTTGAAATTTTCTTAAAAAATGTCCATTTTTTCACCAAAAATCGTCAAAAATGACTATTTTTGCCCAAAAATGCGATTTTTGACCAATTTTTGGCCATTCCGTCAAGTGACATGATGGTAAATGACGACGCCAAAAATGTCAATTGACGAGCGCGCACAACTCCACCAAGCTAAATCCGATTTCGTGACAAAAATTTGCATAATTTTCAGGTCTGGAAAATCCAAACCGGACAATGTCTTCGACGTTTCGACAAAGCACATTCACAAGGTGTCACAAGTGTTAGCTTTTCTCGCGACCATAGCTATGTTCTATCGTCTTCCTTTGACCAGCTTATACGGTTAACTTTTTGTGGAGCTTATTAAAAAAATGATTTTTTTATAGTGTGCATGGCATGAAAAGTGGAAAATGTCTTAAAGAGCTACGTGGACACACTTCGTATGTGACCGATGTAAAATACACCGAGGACTGCCATCATTGCGTTTCTGCCTGTTCGGATGGTACAGTAAAAACTTGGAATATGAAAAGTTCGGAGTGCATTAGTACATTTCGGGTCAGTGGTGACATCCCAGTGAATTCCGTGCATCCCATTCCGAAATCAAATGACCAATTCGTGATCTGTAATCGGACCAACACAGTCTATATAGTGAATCTTAAGGGACAGGTATGAAACAATTCCAAAAATTTTCGAACCACAATTCTTGATGGGGATGGGGGCATACAAGGATAGTGATCTGGTCTGGGTCCCTAAAATTTTCAAAAGTTGCCTTGGTCCCCCCTTATGTTTTTTCGAAAAATTTCCAAAACTTTGGTCAAAAAGAACCAACCCGGCCGCTCCGATGCCGGGTTGGTCCTATTTTTGGCCTTTTTGCCGGATTGGTTGG
>OZJO01005870.1:0-20444 GCA_900406225.1 Acrobeloides nanus | reverse complement strand
GGTTTTTGATGAAATTTTTTTTCAGGGTATGAGAATGAAGTCTCTTCTACCTGAATCTGCAAGAATTTTTTGGCTTCGACCCCTTACTGGGGGTTAAAAAATTCATTTTTTAAAATTTTTTGGATTTTTAAAAAACATAAAAATTACAAATTTCATAAAAATTTGAAGTTGTGGCCAATTTCCAAGATTTTGAGTCCTCAACCATTTTTGAGTGTGTAGAATCCGAAAAAAATATCTTAGGAATCTTTTGATTCCACCTTTTTTGAAAAATTTGGAGCTAGTAAACCTGGGGGGCCCCATTGTTCATGAATCCGAAATAAAATTTTCTAAAAATTTTATAAAATGACACCCCCTAGGGGTAAAATTTGATGAGAAACACGATGGTGGCATTATTTCCGCTTCGAAATAATCGAAAATGGTCGAAAATTTGTATTTTTTCAATTTTTATGTAACCAAACCAGTAAACAAAACAGAACAAATAGTAAACAAAACATTTTAACCATCAACCGGGTAATGCGGAAATAATGCCACCATCGTGTTCCTCGTCAAATTTTACCCCTAGGGGGTGTCATTTTATAAAATTTTTAGAAAATTTTATTTCGACCTTTGGATTCATGAACAATGAGGCCCCCCAGGTTTACTAGCTTCAAAAATTTTTTTTCAAAATTTGTAAACATTTTGGAACCCCTACAATATGGATGTCAAACGAACGGGGACGATGAGTAGATTACAGATTAGTGCTGGATTCTTTGGAATTTCAAAATTTTAGCCCTATTTTTAGTAGGGGATACCCCCTATTTTTTCAATATTTTGAACATTTTAGAACCCATACGATATGGGTGTCCAACGAACGGGAACTATCGTTTGACACCCATATCCTATGGGTCCTAAAATGTTAAAAAATATTGAAAAAATAAGGGGTACCCCCTACTAAAAAATGAAGCAATTTTTTGTCCGACCGAGAATAAGCCATAATTGTTACCCCCCCCCTCTTTAAATTTTTGCTAAAATTTAAAAAAAACGCCATTACGACTAAATTTTTTAAGAAAAAAAAAATTTTGTTAAATTTTTCTTTAGAAAAATTGAATTTTTTTAATAAAAATCAATATTTTTCTCCATATATTTGCAAACGTTAGATTTCGGCCGACCCCCCCCCTCCCCCCCTCTTGGCAAACGTAATTTAAGGACAGCCCCTTAGAACGATGATTTTAGAAGAAAAATCGAAAATTTTCATGTTTTCGCTTCAATACAAAACACTCATTTTCTTGAATCAGGATCAGGGAATCATTTTCAAGCTTCGGGAATACGCGTAATCGATTCTCCGTCTAGAAAAACTTAAGAATCGAAGGTTTTCTCATAAAAATCCGAAAATGTTTGATTTTCGCTTCAATACACCGATTCCTTCCTTGAATCAGGGTCAAGGAAGCGTTTTCAAGGTTCGGGAATGCGCGCAATAGATTCTCCGCATGAAATTATCCCCAGAAATATGATTTTGAGGGAGAAATTTCAAAATTTTTCGATTTTCTCTTCAATACACACATCTAATTCCCTGAATCAAGGTCAAGGAAGCATTTTTACGCTTTGGGAATGCGCAATCGATTTCCTGCATAAAATTACCTTTAGAAATGTGATTTCCAAAAAAATTTTGAAAAAAAATTTTTTTTCGAAAAAACTTGTCGCGATTTACCGTCGTCCTTTAACGGTTATCAGTTTTAGACCTCGATAGCACAATAGTAGTGCACTTGGACAGTAGCCAGGAGGTCCGGATTCGAGTCCCGATCGGGTCCGAAAACTTTCCACGTTCTCGGAGTGGTAATAATCCGAGCTCAAAAAAATGTTTTTTTAGTAAACAAACAAAATGGCGTTCATGTCAGGCAATGAAACAATTCACAAAATTGACATTCCAGGAAACTTTTATGTCTATGTGCCGATAGAAGAGAAAAAATATGGCAATCTTTTTTCAACCCGTGGAAAAATCTTGTTCAGCCAACAAGATTTTACTGGAGCTCTAAATGCTTATTCTATGGCTATTGTTTATAGTTACGATGAGCAGTTTTTGGCTAGGATCTTATCAAATAGGGCTCTTGTTCATTTGAAGTTGAATAAGTAAGACTATGAATAGAGTATATGCTAAAATCTTGGCCTATGGATCATAGGTGGACAAACAAGGGGGGGGGTGAGGGGAGTCTGGTGCTGGGTTGGGTCCCTAAAATTTTCAAAAATTTGTCTTAGCCTTATGTTTTTTCGAAAATTTTGGTCAAAAGGGGACCAAAAAAAACCAACCCAGCCGTTCCGATGCCGGGTTGGTCCTATTTTTGGCCTTTTCGCCGGATTGGTTGGGGGGGGGGGGGACTCTCCCCCTTTGGTTATGTATGCTGGATCTATGTTGACTAGTCCCATGGATCACACCAGGGCTCCCATTTTTGTGCTTATTTTAAGCATTTTTGTGCCTATTTTAAGCACTTATTTTAAGAATTTTTCGATTTTTGACGAATTTTGAAATTTTGATGAATTTTGGAATTTTTACGAATTTTTCAATAAAAAAAGTCGTCAAACGTGTCACTTTTCGGTTTACTAGCCTCCCCCCCCCCCCGCCCATATATGTCTATGGCCTATAGACCTATGAACCTTTGCATCCATGAATCTTTGGGCATGTGAATATAACCCTGGGTTCAATTTTTATATTAAATTTAGACCATCCTAACAGCATAAGAAACCCCTTTTTAGCCACCATTTCTGTTATATTGATGCTTCTGAGGCCATCAAGTTAGATCCTAACAACTCAAAGGCTTATTATCGACAAGGAAAAGCCTTGATTCATCTAGGATATTTTTCGAGAGCAAGGGACGCTTATAAAAAATGTCTTGACTTGGCAATAAATGTTCAAGTAGCCAAAGAATTGGCTGCGATCGAGAATAAGGTTAACAAAATATACGTCCAAAAATTTTCAAATTAAATTTAGGTCAATGACCCTCAATTACCAATTGCCGAAATAGATTATTATAGACCAATGGAAGCAGATCCGGAACTATTTAACAGAACCTTGTTCACCCGAGATTTAAATTTCTTCTTTTTAAACAATGAACAGTTGGTGGAGGGAGATTCTGAGCTTGTTAAGCTACACCAGTATGGAAAATTTGATATGAAAAAATGGAAATCCGCAGCGAAATTGGAAGAGATCTTGTTTACAAGAGTCAGAGAAGAAATTCAAAAGAAGAACTATGAAAAAGCTTCGATATATTTGTGGCTTATAGAAAGTCTAGAATGTGATGCTTTTGAAGGCCAGATGAAAGGCCCACATCCTGGATTTGCACAGTTGAATGCAGTTTGTTGTTATCTATCTGGAAAGTATGTTATCTACAATGACTTATGAGCTTTCTATAAGGCACAGTACGGGCCATTTCCAGACCATGTCCGGTCCAAAGCCATAGTCCATACCCCTGGACGAGGCACAAGGCTTTGGGTCATACTCCTAGTCATGACGCCCAGGAGTATGACCCAAAGCCTTGTATCTTGCCCTGACGCCCACAAAGCCCTGGACCATTCTCCTGCGCTCAGAAGCATCTCCGGACGCCATGAATCGCCCCTGACAATCTGCAACACGCCCAGGACCATGCTCTAATGTCTAAGACTATGATCTGATTCCCGGGACCATTCCGCGACGCCCGACCACAGTTTTTTTCGATTTCGATTCTAATTGGTTTTTCCATACTGGGAACACGAATCCGAGCGATTTGAGCCGTTCCGGACCGAATCTGAACATGTTTTTGTGGAATTACACCCTCAGGAAGTCAGGGGTGCAAAATCAGGAAGGTACCCCCAAATTCAAAGTGGTGTAGAAAATTTAAAATAAGGCAGATTTACACCAAAATTTAATCGATTGTACCCCAAGTATTCTTCTAATGAATACTTTTTAAATTAGGTGAAAATACTTTAAGGATCCCGAAAAAAACCGTTTTGAGTGACTCGGTAGCCCTAGACCATGCCCCGAACCCCATGACCATGGACAAATTGGCTAATTTTAATAAAAAATTTTCGGACAAAGCCTCTCTGGTTCATATATTTTTTTAGTCTCCTCATGGCGTTGGACTATGCTATTTATTCCTATACCCGATTTACCGAAATTTTTAACTATGCTATGTCACAAAAGCAAAATTTTTTCAATTGGAAAATTTACAATAGAGTATTAAATCAAACTCTAATTCCACTAATTGCTTACAAGGCTGGGTGCTATTCCTTTGTCAGAAAAATTTTCCAGATAACAGGAAAAGAGATGAAAGTATATAGTAAGATGTATCAGGAAGTGGATGTATTTGCGAAATTATTCGAAAATCTTGAAAAACAGATGGCAAATAAAGAGGTAATATACAGGGTGCGGGAAAAGTTCGTGGTCTATTTGAATGCGACATGTTTTCTTATCATTTTTATTGGAAATTTAATTCATAACATAACAAAAACAATTATATATTTAAATTATTTCTTTTCAAAATGACCACCTTGTGCTTCTATACACTGCTTTAATCGCCCGCCTAGACCATGACTTGTTTCGACTTCTGTCGTCGGCTAACAATTCTTTCCTCAAGCGGTAGAGGTTCTTCTGACCAGTTCCGATCGTTTTGTGAGTTGTGTGATTGTTCAACATTGAACCATTTTTCATCGGTGAACAAGATTGAACGATGTCTTCCAGCGGCGAATCTTTTCTTCAATCTTCAAAAGAAAATTTACAAAAAAAAAATTAAACCTACTTTTTACACCTCGCCTTTCGTTTTTCCATCACTTCACCGTTCAGCAATTGAACTTTCACTTGTTTCCTGGACTTCACTGCCAAGTCTTCCTTGAAAATTCGCCTCACGGAGCGTTCTGATATTCTTAATTCTGACATATCTAAAAAATAAAGTTTAAAAGAAATTTTCAATAAAAATGATCAAACATGTTGCATTCAAATAGGCTACGAACTTTTGCCGCACCCTGTAATAATTTTATATGGAGAAGCAACAGCATAAAAAACTTGAAAATTTAGAATGATATATGTAATGATCAAAAAATTATCTTGCTGTTAAATATATATACTGGAGAAAGAACTACTACTCGATATGAAGAAATGCATTATTATCAAGATAGTCCATTTGCTAATCTGAGGGAATCTATAAACCAATATGGCAGAAATGCATGGTGTAAGTCAAGAAAAAGAACTCTATGGGCCAATTTTTTTACCACTTCCAGGACCCATTATAAAAATTCTAATTAAACGCGGCCCAGTAAATATAAATAAATCGTTAGATCAAGCAACTAATTCTATACCAGCGAAACAAGAGTTTTATTTTATACTTTATTCTTTTTCTCAATACTAATAATTGCAGCAAGCGTGCGAAAAGCGTAAGCGTAGCTTTGCAGAGCGTAAAAATAGAGCTTAAGTTATTACGTCGTAACGAGAGAGTATTAATTAATAATATATTTTGTTCGCAAAGCTACGCTTTTTTATACGAGATCTCGTTTATGCGAATCTCAGGACAATCGTTGTAATAAACAATAATATTTAAAGTAATTATGGATGACAGAGGATTTAGAACACCCTCCCATTATGAGAAGGCGATACCACGCGCCGCAAAAATTAAAATACACATTGAATTACGGAAAAGAAAGTAAATAAACAAAGTTTTTGATGCCCTCCGAGGATTTTGCTCGGTCCAAATCACTTCATAATAAGTCAGATGGGACAGGTTTAAAAGGTAAAATTTTGAAAATAAATTAAGTTTATACTATTACCAACCAAATTAAAATTATTTTTAATATTTGAATTGGAAATAAGGAGAAAATTGGGTAAAGAAATTTTGTATCGCTCCAAAGCGAGAACCGAATGCGAAATTGAAGGCAGTGGATGTGTTAGTAATGTATGGGGACGAGTTAGTAATCTAGCACCGGTTGCAAGTTTGGAGTGATAGAGTGAAAAAGGGAGAGGGAAATTTTAAAGTGGAGTAATAGCTTTTTAAATTAAAAAATAAATTAACCTTTTGCCACCCGCAGGCAATTCCAAATTATAATACAATAAAAATAAATAAAAAGCATCAGAAAAATAAATAAAAACCAAGAGAAAAAAAACAAAACATCGATAAAACATTTGATCTTAAATAAAAAACGACTCATTGCTTGCTCTCTGATTTCTTCGAAGAACTTCGGCTATTTGTTGATCCGCCATCCAAATTCGATATTTCCTCATTTCGTCCAGCACTCGAGCTCGGATCAGCTCGTTGAAGTTCCAAGTCCCAATTTCCATGACTACCTCCAAAACTGCAGCTCAAATTTCCATCTCGATAATTCGCCTGGTATTGCCCGCGATTTCCAGAAAATCGGCGGTTGTACGGAAATCCTCCTCGACCACTAGATTCGTTACCAACGTCAAAACCGTGCGGGTTTCCCCAACTCGCGGCTTCGCGATTACTACTCGTATTTTCTTGATTATCTACTGGAGTTTCACAATCTACCATAAACACTGAACGCCTTCTCATTTGATCACCATATCCACCACCAAGTTCTCGATTTCGGCTATCCCAATTTCCACGGTTGCCAAAGAATCGGCGATTTTCATATCGATTTTCACGATATCTTCCCCAACTTCGGCCGGAATGCCCTACTGCCGAAATTGGAGGATGGTGTTCACGAGAACGAGATCTCTCTTTCCTCGATTTCTTAGCCGGTGGTGCTGACTGATTTGTGCTAGAACTCAAGTTCGTATCCGAATTTTTCCTTCCAAACGGTTTTTCAACTGTTTCACCATCTTCTTTTACATGTTTCAGTGACTTCATTCCAAGTGTTTCAGTCAAATAAAGACGAACTTTTAACAAACCGCGGTGGGACCAAGTACCCTTCTCCACGTCTTTGTTATTTAACTCCTCACCTAACCATCCAATTTGGGTAAAAGCCCTTCCATTTCTCAACTGACGTGCAATTCTTCCAACTTTCTCGTGATCCAGCAAAAACCCAACAATTTCTTCATAGCCATTATTCTTATTTGGCACAGGTGGTACAATAAGGAATTCAACATGCGAATTTGCCATCACCTCGGTCATTTCTGACATGATATCCACAATATTCTCATCCAAGCAATCTTCGCGAGTTGTAAAATAAAGAATGTTAAAAACATTTCCTGAAAAAGAGCGATCTTTTAGAAAATTCAAAGCTTCTTGAGCATTGCATATTTCTTCCAAAACAAAATGAGAATTTGATGCAACTTTCAGAGATTCTTTACTGCCCAGTGCGATGAATGGTGTGTCGACAACTTCTGCAAATTTTCCAGCACGAGCGATCTCCCACGAACGTCCAAGTCGATCAGATTCCGTCTCTGTGAATACCTGTAACAAATCGCTTTCCATCTTCACTGGCACATCAAAAAGAGGAGGAAGACACCCGACTGCTCTAATTGGAAGTGCATTAGAAGCTAGTAAGCAATTTTTGACAACTTCACAGCTTCCTAATCGGCGGTGGCATTCCAAAATCACATCACGAGGTTCAATTTTAAGCCCTGTATTAGAGTGACTATAAAAGTTAACGAAATTCTTCACGGCATTGTCATCTGCTTGTGCCAAATCCAAACTCAACACATAAGAAACTCGGTTATTCAACATGGCACCACGCACAACTTTTTTCAACGAGACCAGCATCAATTGGTGGGCAAGTGTATCAACATTCTTACCTTTTAAGTCTAGCGATAATCCTGAAGTGGAAACAATATCGGCAGCCTTAACCATCTTGCAATTCTCATGGCCATCTTCGGTAATAGAGCAAATCGAAAATGGACCAAGACCCGACTTGTTCCAAACTCTCACCATCCACGAATTTCGAGGAACCATAGTTAAAGCACAACCCTTATGAGCTAAAACTTCACGATTCAGTGTCACTTTCTCATCTAAAAAAGTTGTATTATTAAGAACAAACAAATTATTATTTATCAAACGTTCCCTGGGCGGTCTTTTATAACTAACAATTGGGGGCAGTTCTTGGGGTACCCGACATAACCTATCTACTGGTATCCATTCCCCATACTCCGAAGGCTTATCTATAGCCCTGACCCTAGCATTATTTCGCTCAATTTCCTCAATTCTATAAGGTCCAAAAAATCGC
The DNA here is from genome assembly GCA_900406225.1 of Acrobeloides nanus. Lineage (NCBI taxonomy): Eukaryota > Metazoa > Nematoda > Chromadorea > Rhabditida > Cephalobidae > Acrobeloides > Acrobeloides nanus. The sequence continues at coordinate 12,326 of OZJO01005870.1, read as the reverse complement.
CACTCCAATTTTTTATTTGGTCCTTTGGGAACCCGTGGATTTTGTACCATTACTCGGTCCCCAATTTTGTATTTTCCAGAGATCACCTTATGTACTTTATCATAGTAAATTTTTGTCCTATTGCGCTCTATTTCTAAAGCAGCACTAACTTTTTCAGTAACGTCATTTATGTTTTGCGAAATCATAAGCTTATAATCATCAAGATCTATGCAATACGAAGTAGGGAGAAGTTCCGGATCGACAATTGACGGGAAAACTGCATCTCTTCCAAACACAACGAAAAATGGCGATTCGCCGGTAGCAGAATGTGGTGTCATGTTATATGCAAAAGTCGCATACGGCAATCGATCGTCCCATTCTTGTGGCACGGCACAGCTCTTCCTCAACATGGATAGCAAGGTTTCTTGTGCTCTTTCAGCAGCTCCGTTTGCCCTTGGATTGTATCCTGCCGTGGTAGACCGTTCAGTACCCAAAATTTTCGTTAAATGGCTCATTATTTGGTTTAAAAATTCCAACCCTTTATCGGAATGTATTTTCCGAGGAGCCCCGAAAATAAGAATCCAATTTTCTATAAACGCCTTTGAAATGGTCTCAGCAAACTTATTAGGAACTGGAATGGCTACCATATACTTACTAAAATGGTCTACGAATACTAAAGCGTACATATTTTGTCGTAAAGTTACACCTAACTTTAACAAATCCATACAAACGAGATCGAATGGTCGCTCAGAAATTATCGGCAAAAGTGGTGGTATGTTTTTTCTTGGACGTCTATTAAAAGCGCACACCGTACATTTTAATGAAAATTTCTCACAATCAGATCTCATTGACGGCCAAAAAAAATGACGTACTAGCATTTCATAGATTTTAGCCCCACTCATGTGAACTCCAATAATTCGATCATGTCTTTCATGAAAAATAACTTCTCTGAATTTTTCAGGCACAAACAAAAGTAAACGAAAATTTTTTGGATCCACATAATACAGAACTTCATCTTTGATCGCAAAATTCTTCAATTGTTCCATCACAATTCGCATCCGATTTGCATCATTTGGATACATTCGCTTCGTCAATACTTGATAGACATCGACAAATTCGCTTTTTAGAACTTCTTCGACTAAGTTCTCTTTACATATATCATGGAGAATATCATTCTGATCATTTCTCAAGGATTCTAGCTGTCTTTTTGCGGCGGCTCGAGTAATTGCAGTACAACATATAAATGCGCATACAGCAGTTGGATTTGTTTGCGAATTTACGGCTTCGGGAAATGCCCGACTAAGCGCGTCTGCATTTGCGTTAGAACTTCCAGGTTTATAAATGACTGTCAGATCGAATTTCGAATTTATGGACATAGCCCATTTGTCTATGCGAGAATTCTTGCATTCTTTTGGGTTTTTAAAAATTTGCACCAATGCCGAATGATCTGTCTCAACGCGAACTTTAAATCCGATTATATATGGACCAAATTTTTCAACTGCGAATTTTAAAGCCAATGCCTCAAGTTCCGTGACTCCGTATTTCTTTTCCGACTCGGTCAAAGTTCTCGAAACGAAGTAAATTGGCCTACTGAAACCCTGATCATCTTTTTGACTAAGAATTCCAGCAATTCCTACTATCGATGCATCTGTTTGAATCGTAAGAGGACGATTCTCGTCATATTCAGCGGCTCGAAAATCCGGAAAATCCAATACAATATCCTTACAAACCGTCTCTTTTAAAATTTCAAAAGCTTTTTGACAATCTGATGTCCATTCGAATTTTACCGATTTTTTCATAAGTTTATACAAGGGCTGGGCAATACCCGAATAACCTGGTATAAATTTACGATAATAGCCGACTAATCCATTAAACCGTTGAACATCTTTAAGATTTTTAGGTATCGGAAAATTTTTCATAGCTTGAATTTTCCCTGGGTCCATCTTTAACCCTTCCCTGGTCAACAAATGCCCTAGAAACTGGATTTCGCTAGCTAGAAAACGACATTTTTCAGTTTTGACCTTCAAATTTGCATGTCGAAGTCGAAGTAAAGCCTCTCGAAGATCTCTCATATGGTCATCCCAGGTTTCTGATGCTACCAGTACATCATCGAGGTAAACATAGATTGAATCGTTTAGAAGTCCATCCATTACTCGTTCCATGAAACGTTCAAAAGTAGCCACCGCGTTTGTTAATCCAAACGGCATAACCACAAACTCAAATAACCCATTCATGGCGGGAAAAGCAGTCAACTCTACACTATCGGGATCCATTGCGATTTGCCAATACCCTGACATCAAATCTAACGATGAAAAATATTGCTTTTTACCTAGAGTAAGAAGTAAATGATCGATATTTGGAATAGGATACGCATCCTTTTTGGTTCGACTGTTCAACATCCTGTAGTCGACGCAAAAACGGAGACTTCCATCTTTTTTGCGTACAAGTACAATTGGATTCGAATACGGTGACTTGGAAGGGCGAACTATTCCACGTTCCAAATAATCTTGCATCATATTAGCCACTTCTTCTCTTAGCTTAAACGGAACTGGCCTAGGAGGTAACCTAACTGGAGTAGTATTCGTCAGCTCAATCTTATGCATTACAAGGTCTGTTTGTGTCAAATCCTGATCTTTAAGCGCAAAAACATCGCTAAATTCGTTAATCAAAGCATAAAATTCGCCTATTTGTAAATTAGAAAGATCAGAGCTATGAGGTTCTAACAAAGATACAATTTTCGAAATACGATCAACTTCAGATTTAGCGCTTTTCTCAGCTACTTCCAAATCTGTATTTTTCACAACAGCAACACATCTCAATTTAGATTCGATAGCTTTAGGAATGATCCCGATAATCTCGCTAGCAATATTGGATGAAAGAACTTCATGGCTAGTATAAATACTTTCATATGACTCTAAAGTTCCAATCGACGAATCTTCATCGACAATTAGCGGATCCGAAAAATTATTTTGCATCAACAGTTTAAATTTGGGACCCTCAACGTCAAGCAAATACTCATCGCTAACTTCAGTACCACAATTTTTGGAAGAAAATAACCATTGTCCAGATAGATCCTCTAAAGTGTGTGCTTCCAACCACTTAGAGCTATAAGGTGGAATAGTTACACTTCTAGTACTTTTCACTGGATAAGATTGGATCAATGAAACCTTTGGGACATCACATGATTTCTCTATACTCTGCAAGTCAACTTCTTCATTAGTGATGGTGTCGAAGAACTTGAATCCTAGAGCATTCAAGCAATTAGTTCCTAGTATAACTGGAGTAGGTAGCTTATCACGGATGACTTGGAATTCTACTGGAACTTTGCGACCTTTCCTTTCAACTTCCAAAGTAACTGCGGCAGAAATACGCATAGGAATCATACTAGCCGTAAAAACTTCTTTAGCAGTTGGAGTATGGATATTGGTGTCCAAGCAAAGCTGCCAATTTTGAAATTTAGTCATCTCCCACAGCGTAGTTTCTTGCAAAAGCGAAACCTGAGCGCCTGAATCTAGCAACGACTTACAAGGAATTCCACCAATACTCAATGAGATACATGGACTAGGTCCCACTGGTCTAGCAACTAAACTTTCTCCCCTATCCATAGATGAAGATACTACAGAAGTTGATAATGTGCCAACACATACAACACCGCAAAATGGAGGATTCGGATCCTGCATTCTCTTCAAAAACTGCTCAAATTCGCAAGAACTTCTTGGTTGGTCCGTGATTAAATTCGAAGGTAACTGCTTAGATTGATCGAAATTTTCAGCTTGATTTAAGATTAATGGATTTTCAGATGCTTGCGCGACTTCAGAAAACCCATTAACCTCAGTATTTTGAATAGCATTGAAGAAAGGTCTATGATTTTGATTTCTTTGATTCTGTTCATTCCGATTATTGCTTATATTTTGGCCTTGTCTTTGAAAATTTCGTGCGCTTTGCGAAGGTATATTGAAACGGTTTGGCATTCGATGGTTTTGAGTAACACCAACCCCATTTTGACCTGCTTGGTTATCATTCGAAAAGTTCGGATTCCAAAAATTCGGTCGATTTCCTCGAAAATTTTTACTTTGCGCTCTCGAATTTCCATGGAAACCACTACTGAAATTCGAGTGCTCAAAGTTTGGTCGAAAGCGAAAATCATTTCTCGGACGATTATCCACCGAATTTTGTACATTAGGGCTTTCTTTAAGACTTGTAGCTCGATTTACTAACGTATGGAAGTCCATTGAATCTTTATTAAACATTAAATGTCTCGCAATTTCCGGGTCGTTCAAATACTGCAGAAAATAAAATTTGCACTCATCCTCTATACGCACTTGATCGTCTAAACGATGCGCAGCAGCACGGACCAAATTTTCGATACGCATAGAAAAATCAAAAAACTTTTCGTCGCGACGTCGATGTGGACCTGCCATTAATTTTGCACGAGCCGTATCCCGATTTACTTGCGAATTGCCAAACTTAGACATCAATACTTGGCACAATAAATCAAAACTATGCAATACATGAGGTGGTAAAGAACTATAGACCAACTTAGCCCTACCTTCCAATTTTAAACTGAGAAGCGTAATTTTAGATGTTTCACTCCAGCCGTTAGTAAATGCTTTTAGTAAATTAAAATAATTGGTGATCTCGGAAAAATGTTCATCCCCTTTTAAAATCGAAAAAGTTTGGAGGGCACTACCTAATTTCTGCGTTTCNTGCTTTTAGTAAATTAAAATACTTGGTGATCTCGGAAAAATGTTCATCCCCTTTTAAAATCGAAAAAGTTTGGAGGGCACTACCTAATTTCTGCGTTTCTGTAAACTCTATAAGTTTACTTAAACTGGAGTCCGTATATTCCGCCAACTTATTTAAACCAAAATTAAGAGACATACCCAATCCATCCATTTTCCTCAACAACTCATTTGTGGTCTCCTCTTCCATAACTACAGCTCCTGGTACTCGACGATCCGAGTCCTCGCCAACTTCGCCTCGACGATCCGAGGTTTCAATAAGTTCGACTCGACGATCCGAGTCCTCAACCAATTCGCCTCGACGATCCGAGGTTCCGCCAAATTCGCCTCGACGATCCGAGGTTTCGCCAAATTCGCCTCGACGATCCGAGGTATCGATAAATTCGCCTCGACGATCCGAGGTTTCGCCAATAATTACTCGACGATCCGAGTTTTCACCAATATTTCCCAAAGTTCCATCCAAATTCGCTCCCATAGAATTCATGGTATTATTTCTATAATAACTATAATCTAAAATTACAGAATTAAAATCAACATTTTCTGGATCCATATAGTCATGAGAAAAATGTAAATTCGGAAAGCGTTTAGATTTAGCAAAACAATTCGTATCAGATTCTAGTACCGGTTTATAAATTTGCGCAAAATTCTGAGCGGATAAATTTTCCCTACTCTCAGTCTTTTTAGCGTCTCGCATTTTAGCCAATTTTAATCGAGTTTCCAAAAGTTCTACCCGCATTTGCAAAACAGCCTCATTCTCACTAAAATCTCCTTGGGAAGTACCAGGTACTAGAGCCTTTGGATTTTTAAAAGTATAATTTCCATCGGAAACGTTTTTCACTGCATTTCGCAACTTTTGCAAGTCAAAATTTAATTCTGCAGATAACAAACTCGGTTGCGTATTTTCTAGTCGCAACTTTCTATCATTTTGCACAAAATTTGGCTCCATAATTATCGCTGTTTGCAACGAATCATTCATTCGAAAATTACGATTTTGATTTTTCGTCAAATTAGGCGTTTTCTGCAATGCTGTCCGATTATCACCACTACCCATATTTATTTGGCTCTGCGTATTGTCAAAAAGTCCCCGATCATTTGCAAGTGGAGTTCCTCCCAGCTCTTGCAAATTTGCGCCGGTTTTTTTAGCTGAATATCGCGCTTTTGCAATATTGCGTATTTTTACCCCTTTCGGTTTTTCAGAAACACTTTCAGAATAATTCGCTTTAGTCGATCTTGTAGCCATCCTGTTTCCTGTTGGCTCAATCTTTTTACTTTTATTAACCATTTTTACAATCGCTGTGTAAACACGAATCCGATTGTAACAAAATTTCAGAGGTTTTTATCGGTGGGTCGTCAAAAGTCTTACAAGTGGCTTTTGTACAATCGCTGCTACCAAATTCTAATTAAACGCGGCCCAGTAAATATAAATAAATCGTTAGATCAAGCAACTAATTCTATACCAGCGAAACAAGAGTTTTATTTTATACTTTATTCTTTTTCTCAATACTAATAATTGCAGCAAGCGTGCGAAAAGCGTAAGCGTAGCTTTGCAGAGCGTAAAAATAGAGCTTAAGTTATTACGTCGTAACGAGAGAGTATTAATTAATAATATATTTTGTTCGCAAAGCTACGCTTTTTTATACGAGATCTCGTTTATGCGAATCTCAGGACAATCGTTGTAATAAACAATAATATTTAAAGTAATTATGGATGACAGAGGATTTAGAACATAAACCCTTCTCGGAGCCCATTTTTGGACTCATTTTTTACCAACACAATATCAATTTAAACTCGATTTTTCAGTTAAACTATTCCCTAATGAATTTGTATTAAAAGAAACAAGGAGAGCAATCGAACGTGAGGCTAGCGAAACTGTAAAAAATCAAGTGGAAAATAATGTTAAATCGAAAGAAGGTACCCCTTATCCATCATCATCTAAAAACGAAGTACCTATAATCTCGTTCGAAGAGAAACTGGATAAAGTAGGGCGATAAATTTTTTTAAACAAAAACTTCAAATTCTAGGTCATGCAAACAACAAAATGCGGCGACTTAACAGCGAAAGTCTCCTTGCTGATTTTTGATGAGAACGTTGATCAGGCTATAGCGAATATCAAAAATAAGTCAGTTCCTGACCCAAAGCCTGATTTATTATCGCTTATTCCAAAGGTATTAAAATTTATTTAAAGGGGGACCGAACATCGCGACAAGATTTCCGACAAAAAATTTGTTCATGATTTTTTCAGAAATGACCCTTATAGGGGTATTTTTATGCGAGAAATCGATTCCGCGCATTCCCGAAGCATGAAAACATTTCCTTGACTCTGATTCAGGGAATGGGGTGGATGTATTGAAGCGAAAATCAAACATTTTCGGATTTTTATGAGAAAGCCATCGATTCTTGGGTTCGATTGTGAACCATCGATTTCTGAAAAAATCATGAAAGAAATTTTTTGTCGGAGATCTTGTCGCGATGTTCGGTCCCCCTTTATAAGAATATAAATTGTGATTAAGTATAGTTCCAACGTTACCTAACATGTAGCATGTTAGAAGCTTCTTATTACTTGAGAAAAAATCATCTACAACTTGAAGATGCATCACAAGCTTATTATAAAGCTCATGAATTTATTACAAACTATTTTTTGAATCATGGTATTGATGCGCTAGAGTGCCGCAGCGGTTTTCCATATTCCAAGTTTAATGTACAAGAGAAAAATAGGAAAATGATCGAAGAAGAGGAGGGGATTAATTGGGTAAATTTTTGCGCTATGGTCCAAAATTTAGAATCTGAAACTTAGAAAATCAAAATTCAGATAACCTAAAATTTAGAAAGCCCGAAATTTAGAAAAATAAAATTTAGAAACCTGAAATTTAGAAACCCAAAATTAGGCTTAAGCCTAAGCTTTAGGCTTAGGCCTTACAAGGGGCCTGTCAGAAGTGACGCCTCAGTTTTCCGATGAAAAATATATTATCTTGTAGAGCATACCCGAGTTTAACAGATTTTGACAGTCGAAATCTGTTCACAACCCTATCTATAGCCCATATAACCAGATCATGTGATGTTTCGAAACTTTTATATGTTTTTGAGGATTTCTCCGGAAATACAAAGCCAATCCTGATAGTTTTGGTGTTGCTAGAGAGCTGGATATCTTAGCAATCGAATAACACCAAAATCATGCCATAACTCTTTCTGATTGAGGAGTTATTGCATAAGTTATTGTATAATCGACTTTTTCGACATTTTTTACTAATTATGCAATAACTCCTCAACCAGAAAGAGTTATGGCAAGATTTTGGTGTCATTCGATTGCTACGATATCCAGCTCTCTAGCAACATCAAAACTATCAGGATTGGCTTTGTATTTCCGGAGAAATCCTCAAAAACATATAAAAGTTTCGAAACATCACATGACCTATAACCATAGTTGATAGCCAATAAAACACTTCAATCTTTCTAGATACGCGACTATACTGAGTGTGATGATATAGAATGTGAGGAAGCTTTTTATGACAACGAAGAAATTCTTGAAAAAGCAATTGTCACTATCCTTAAAAAACGTTTGGCTCCAACTTCGAGTAAAGAACAAAAATCTGATCCAGTGGAAGAAGACGAAACGGTGAAACCAGAAACCAAAGAAGGATCTTCCAAAACTACTGTTGAAACTCAAATGGAAACTCTTGGTTTATCAAAAGACGAGAAAAATCAACCCAAATCTAAATCTAAAAAGAAGAAGAATAAAAAGAGAAAGAAGTCTGAAAATCAAAATGGTGCGGACGCACCCAAAACAAATAGTGTAAGCGATGAAGAAACTGATGAAGAAAATTCTGAAAACCAACCAAAAGAACCTCGATTAGAAAAACCCTATAAACCAGAAAACACCACTCCAAAAGTCGTCGAGTCCCCTCCAACACTTATCGATCCTTACACATCTGATTATGAAGAAACTCTAAAATCTGGTAAATTGCCCTTATTTTTTCCCCATATTTTTTTCATTTAGGATATTTCAAGGAAAGATTGATCAATCGTAATGAAACTGGGAATGGTTTTAAACGAATCTTCAACCGTTGCATAAATGATAGACTGACAGAAGTTGTTATCACTGATCCATACGTTAGAGAAAATCATCAGGTCTAGAAATTTTTTTTAGCTCCATAGACCCATGTTTGCCCTATATATAACGTTTTTCACTGAGAGATTCTATTTCTTGTCCCATAGATCTTTCTTCTGGGTCTTACAATAGCAAAAATAGACCCTTTTCTTCCTAGACACAACTTTTTACATTTTAGATTGATAATTTCAAACTATTTTGTAACTTTATTGCTGGGACTGCAAAAAATCTCAAGAAAATCACATTGAAAACTAAAGAAAAAGAAGATGACAAGTTGGCTCAAAAGAAAGAGTTTGAATTGATCAAATATACTTTGGAAAAGCAGTATAAAAATTTAACCTTGACGGTTGAAATTTCAGCCACACAAGAAGATGATACTCACTATAGAAATTTCAAGTAAACTTTTTTATATTTTGTTTCAAAGTTGAACTTTTACTTATTTCCTATTTTTAGATTCAATAACGGATGGTCCCTCTTTACAGACAGAGGATTTGATATGTATAGAAGGGTGAAATTCAATTCCATAGAATATTTGGATACTGAGTTACGACCTTGTAAAACAACTCTGCTAATTCACCGTAAAGAATAATAAAGTTACTTGGCTTATTAACAGCTGGAAAGTGGACTTAACTGGAAAGTAAATGAAAAATTAACAGGCAGGTAGATGCCAGTTAAAAAGAAATTTTACAAGGCCAAATTCTGTGGGAAGGAGTTACAGCGACTTTTTTACAGGGCACAGTTACGGGGAGGTGTTACTGGGATGCATTTACAGGGACGCAGATAAACACTCTTCAGCTACATACATGAAAAGTATACGACGCGGTTACAGGGGCGCAGTTACAACTACGTGTTTACAGATAGAGTTGTGCATTTGACGTCAAATATGTCAATTGACGTCAATGCACAACTCTATCTGTAAGCACGTAGTTGTAAATGCTTCCTGTAACTGTGTCCCTGTAACTGCGTCGTATACTTTTCATGTATGTAACTAAAGAGTGTTATCTGCGTCCCTGTAACTGCATCCCCAGTAACACCTCCCTGTAACTGCACCATGTAAAAAAGTCGCTGTAACTCCTTCCCACAGAATTTGGTCTTGTAAAATTTCTTTGTAACTGGCATCCACCTGCCAATTAACAACTGGAAAGTGAAGGAAAATGGACATAAATTTATATGAAATAGGGGTATTTTTAGGCGGAAAATCCGAAAATATCAAAATTTTTTTATCTAGACTTCTAAAAACCAAACGCTACGCTCAGTTCGAATATATTCAGATTATGAATCCGTTTGTTAATACCTGGTCAGATGTTACTTTCCAATTATTAATAAGCCAGTTACTTAATAATTTTTTAATACAAATAATAAAGTGTATAAATTGTTTCGATCCTAGATCCCAAAAAGAAACACAACATTTTTGACACAAGTGCCCTGTGAAGTTCACAGTGTGCACCTAATATTTTGAAAACATCATGATCGTAAATATGCTGACCTCTTATGATAAGATAAAATTTTCGCATAAAAATTTTGCCTGTAAGATACCTACCCCTGAGTTTTTACTCGCAGAGTCATAAAACCAGTTTGATTTTTTCATTCGGTCATTTTTGGGTGTAATAGGTATATAATTGATATCAATATAGGCAGGATGCCAAGTAAAGAAATAAAAATAAGGACAACCGTCTCGAAAAATAAGATTTCTCAGCCATAAATAAGGACAGTTAAAAAAATCTAATTTTAATAAAAAAATTCATTTTTCCGGACAAGAGAGAAAACAACAAATCAAGTTAATCAGATTGATATTTTTCCCAACTTGAAACTTTTTCCCAACTTCTTTCTCTTCCTCATTCAGGCTTATATGAGCTTTTACCCTTCGGTGTTACTGTCATAGAGAAATAAATAATCTATCTAAAAAAGCAGGGATCAAAAGTTTTACAAGCAATTTGTTTGAAATGAGGAAAAATTGGCTTTGAAACAGTCGTAGCTCGAAAAGATTCATAGTTTGTCACGTTTTTTGCATCGACAAATTAAACGTTCGAAGATCTACAAACGATGAAAAAATTTCGCAAACGATTGAATATTTTCTAAACGAGCGAAAAAGATTGCTCTGACCAATCACTTTGATAACCACCTTTATTGCAATCAGGAAACAATTTGATTGATTTGCAATAAAAGTAGTTAGCGAAACGATTGATCTGTTATAAGAAAATGCGCCAAATATACAAAACAATATGCACAATTTCGAAAGATTACTTCGTTTTTTAAAAAATAAGGACAAATCTTATTACTAAGGACACTTGGCATCCCTACATATAGGTCAAAATCGAAAAATAATGATAGACAAAAACAGCGACGTAAATTTTGGGGGCCTGATGAACCTCCCCCCGACCTTAAAATTTTTTAATTTTGTTAAAAGAAAATGAATTTTTGTTTATAAAAGACCAAAACTTTCTCTCCCCCAAATTTGGACTAAAATTAAGATGATGAGCAAAAATTTTCTTTGTAATTTTTAGGAGGTTGACTTAACAACTTTTTTTTGGTTTAATAAAAACAAAATTTGAACCTCCGGAGATCGAAATTACTCCGCTCAAGTTGAATTTTGCGCCAATTCTCATAAGCCATGGATGATGAACTTTTTTCTCTTGAAAAGAAAAATCTTATATCGTAGAAATGTTGATTTGATAAAGTTTTATATTTAATCGTAATATTTATACAAAAAATCATCATAACAAACATATTTTTGAGATTATTTTTTTACGGTCTATAGAAATTTAAAGCACTTGGATCATATAAATACGGTCGGTTCTGGAGTAGTCGGAGGGTTATAAGGCACATTACTAGAATTTTTAAAACTTATTTATATTAAAATCAGTGGCTTGATAGGGGACCTACGGACGGGGTGGGCGACCTTCCTAATTGCTTCTCCTAATCTGACAAGTCTGGCTCAAGATCCAGATATAGGCACGGGCTGGACCAAGTTTCTAATAATTAATCAGAACGAGGCTTTTTATGACAGATTGTCTGAAGGTTTTCGAAGATGAAGGTACCAAGCAAAAAAGTCATAGTCTCAGATTTTTTTCAATTGTGGCCTAAAAGTAACTGTATGACCCCAATATAACAAATCTGTTTTCCAAAAATCCAAAACTTTTTCGTATCCGGAGATATGGTTCTTCAAAGTTAGGTACCTTGAGCGAAGAGCAAAAATTGGACCCATTTAGTAAAAACGCGATATCTCAGCCAATTTAAAAGATTTTCAAATACGGTCTTTTATAATTTATTGGTATGATATTGTAGTAGAATTTTGTAGAACATCACTTTTTGATCCGACATACTTTCAGCGGAATATGACGATTTTATTGAAATTTTGGTACCTTTGTACAGACTCCAATTTTACACAAAAATGGCTCTAGAAAATCGACGTTAATTCAGCCGTGAGGTTTGAAAGCTGATTTAGCAAGAAGAATACCAGTATCAATAAGTAAATAAAAAATTTTAAAAATTCAGGTACC
>OZJO01005863.1:0-10854 GCA_900406225.1 Acrobeloides nanus | reverse complement strand
TCTAAAAAAGTTTCGAAACATCAAGTTTCGAAACATCAACTTTCCTTATTTTTTTTAACTCTATAATCGTTTCGAAACATCAAGTTTCGAAACATCACATGACCGGTTTTCGCGGTCGGAAAACACAATTCCGAGCGATTTGAGGTAATTTTTTGAAAAAAAAATTTTTTCGACTTTTTTGCTTGGGGTACCAAGAGGTAAAAAAATCGATTTTTCAAAAAGTTCTCAAAATGGCTGATTTTTTGTACCCGGGGAGTTTTTCGACATGGGGAACTCGAATCTGAAGGAATTTTTTGATTTTGACCGCAGGAAAGTGTCGAATTGAAATAAGTCGATTTTTGATCGTTTTTGACCCTTTTAAAAAAATTAGCGCAACTTTTTTATTTTGAAGAGTTTTCGCTCGAAATTTAAAAAAAATTTTTTTATCAGATATTCCTCTTTCAAATGCAAAAGGAATTAGGTGAAATGGATATGTACTTGGGCAGAAACTTAAAAATGTGTCTAGCCTTTATGGCGAAAGCTTAAAAAGCTTATAACTTTTTATGGTTTCGTCGATTTTTTGAGATTTTGCGCTCAAAATGTGCGCAACAATCTAGAAAACAATTGTTACAGAGAGTTTTTCCGTTTTTTGACAAAATAAAAAAATTTTCCTTTGGGGAGTATCAAAAAAGCCTTATTTTTTCAGTTTTTTGACCGAAGAAAACCTTTTTCGATTGTTAAAATGAAAAACTCTCTGTAACAATTGTTTTCTAGATTGTTGCGCATATTTTGAGCGCNCTAGAAAACAATTGTTACAGAGAGTTTTTCATTTTAACAATCGAAAAAGGTTTTCTTCGGTCAAAAAACTGAAAAAATAAGGCTTTTTTGACACTTCCCAAAGGAAAATTTTTTTATTTTGTCGAAAAACGAAAAAACTCTCTGTAACAATTGTTTTCTAGATTGTTGCGCACATTTTGAGCGCAAAATCTCAAAAAATGGACTAAACCATAAAAAGTTATAAATTTGCTTCTTTAAACTAGCACTAGCACTTGGTCTGAAAAAACGTTCACCAAAACATGACTCGATGGTGCAGTGGCAAAGCTGCGGCTTCATGGCCACATAGGTCGCGGGTTCGAATCCCGCTTGGAGCCAATTTTTTTGCAAAAAGCATAAAAATCGAAAATTTTTTCAGGTTTCGAAAATGTGCGCAATCGATTTCTAGCATAGAAAAACCGGAACTTATGCACATTAACCCCCCTCCACGGCCGTGGGGGGGGGGGTTAAAGTGCACAAAATTTAGTGCACTTTAACCCCCCCCCCCAAAACCAAAGAACAGTAAATATGCGAATTTCAAGTGCGAAAACATTTATGTTTCCGCACTTGAAATTCGCATATTTGGTTTTGGGGGGGGGGGTTACTTTTTGGCCGATTTTATAGCATTCTTGGGGGTGTCGGAACTTTTTGCACACTTTCGACAGCCGTGAGGACCATTAGAATTTTTGAAAAAAAATTACAAAAAGGCTGTTATAAAGGCAAAGGGATATCCAACTAAATATTATTATTTTTCTTGTGTATTTATTAATTTTCTGTTGGGTTTTTATGGTTTTGTTGCTAAAATAATAAATAAAATGTTTCTAAACTATTGTTTTTTTGTCAGGGATCAAGTTTTTTTCCGGTACTGTATGATACAACAGTTATGTGCACTGTATCATATATGATACATTAGAAATAACATCCAATCAAAATAACAATTTTATAATATGCTTATTCGTGATGCCCTTATTCTGGCGTGGCGACAGTTGAGGACAGGCACTTGAAGATGAGACATTTGAGGACGGTTATTTGAAAGAGACATTTGACGGCCATTTGAGAACGGGACTTTTTTGAATTTGCTATTTTTATTGGAATTTGCAACTGGTTTTTTCTCAAATGACCGTCCTCAATATCTCATCCTCAACTGTCGACACGCCCTTATATATATTTTTTCAACAAAAAACTATCTGAATGATAGTGTGCGCATAACCGGGTTAAAAACCGAATAGAATATTTTTAGAAGCAAACACTGGAATTGGAATAATTGTTCATCTTGTTTTTGACAATAAAGATTTATTGTGCGTAACGTATTTGTTTGATTATCGAAATGTTAACGGTGGATGAGTAAGGCTTATCCCCAGACTGATTGCAAACAATCATGTTTTTGTGGATCATTAAAAATCGCATAAAATTGCTATAAAAGGAAATAAAGGTTTTAGTGAGCAGATCAGTTGTTCTTCAATGATTTTTTGAGTGTTCTAGAAAATGAAGAGCGAAATTTTTTGGTGTTTTATCACATTTTACTTATTGTCCTGTTTTGTTAAAGCGCAAAATAGCACGAGTAAGCTTAGTTTTAGTCAATATCGATTTTCGTTTCGATGCATTACTAGAGTGGGTGGTCCAAGAACCCATAAACATTAAAACTTATATATATAAAAACTTTTAGCATCTCATCCAAGATGTCAAAGAAAAGAAAAATGGGTCCAATGTGGAACTTGTGAGCCAGTTTGTGATAATCAAGAAGTATCCCCTTATTCTAGCATGTCTGGTTAAACTAATTTTTCAGCCAATATGTACCATGGGTTCAAACATGGCAGCTCTTGTGTGTCTACCTGCAAGATGCCAATGTCGGAAAGGATTTGTGCGAAACAACGCTACTGGGAAATGTATCCTAAGACGACAATGTTCTAATATAAACAATCTAGTAAGAAATCCAGGAGGCCGAATGATTCCATCTAACCAAAGAAGAAACGAAACACACGGAAAAAGACAAGCACCAATTGGTATTCCAGTTCAATTCAACACTTTTTTCTTCAAAATTAGCAACACATAAAATTTTAGCGTGCAATTGCCATCGTGGATTAAATTGTGAAACTTTACCTTGCCTAATTCATCCATGCCCAACAAGATGTAATAAACCAGGTGGAATTCCTCCAGTTACCGGTGGAAACCAATTTGGTGATCAAGGAATTCCACTTGTTCAATTTAGACAACCTGGACAACTTGATCAACCTGAACAAGTACAGCAACCTGGGTTCCAAGGATTTGATGCTGGTGGAAATCCCAACAAGCCTAATTTTAATGCAAATCCATTCCTGCCTGTTTCAGGAAATGTTGGAAACAACAACCCATCTGGCCAAATTTTGAACACAGGCAATAGCATTTGGAATTCAAATGGCCAGTAGCTTCAAAATGTCAGATTTTGAATATTGTTCAGTTTTATGAATTATATGCCTAATAAATTATTTTTTGTTGAATTGAGAGATGGTTGACCATTCATGTGAAAGCTGGTGATCCGCTCGACAACTATTGTCAAAAACACCTATAGCAAGTTTTCGCTTCAATAAAAAGTTATACTCTAACCTTTGAGGCATACCTTGATTTTTGGACCGAGTTTCAGACAAAGATCGGCCTATTTGACCCTGTTATTGGGCTTTTCAGCCAAAGTTACCTAATACGTTTTGCAGCCCAGATTCGATTTTGTTTCAAAAAAGAATATTTATTGAAAAAGCAAAAATATTTAGGCGAAGACCGAACCTGCGCCTTTACGACTGTAAAACTAACGCTTTACCAATGCGCCATGAAGGCAACGAGTTTTTTAAAACTCATGGACTTATCTTCTATCGAAGAGAATCTACTAAAAATGTTTATTCAATTAAAAAAAGAATTCCAACTAAAAAAATGGCGTGGCGACAGTTGAGGACGGGCATATGAGGATGAGACATTTGAGGATGGCTATTTGAGGACTTGACACTTGACGACGGAACATTTGGGGATGGGTGCTATTAAGGGCCTAAAAAAACATATCCCACCTTTTTTCCCCAAATGTCCCGTCCTCAAATGTCTTGTTCTCCAATAGCCGTCCTCAAATGTCCCGTCCTCAAATGTCTCATCCTCAAGTGCTCGTCCTCAACTGTCGCCACACCAAAACAAATCATAAAACTTTTTTAATCGAAACCAACGAATAACAAATATTTATCATTGACATTCATTCCTTCACCGGACATGTACCATGTCGCATGCACATCTGTTTGCCATTGGATTACAGCCATAAAAGGGAAATTTTCGTTGAACGTCGGTCTCAACACACTCCAAACATCCATTGTAGCGTTGAAGCTAGAAGTCAAGATTTGCTTGTTCTTATTGTTAGTCACTTACTTTGGCAAATTTTTTGGCACTTTGTATCGACCGTCTTCGAAAACTCCTTTGGATCTCGAATAATCTGGTACTTTATTTCGACCTTCTTCGAAAATCGACCGATAAATCAAGCAAGCACGTTTGGGTGGTGTATTTCGTTTTCGACGTGCTGGCGGGTTTTCTTGAGCTGGTGGAGGAGGAGGTTCGGCATTAACTGGCTCTTGTGGGGGAGGAGGTTCGACATTAACTGGCTCTTGTGGGGGTGGTTCAGGTGGCGCGACCTCCTTTGGAGGTTGTTCTTTTGGAGAAAGTATGGCTTCTATAACGGGCTCATGCTCCCATAAATTCACTCTATCGGCAATCTCTGGCCTAAATCATTGGATAAGAATGAAAATGTTTATTTTAGAATTTACGTGCTAAAAATACGAGCTTCTTCAGACGAATTTTCGAATTTACGCGTCCAGACTGCAACAAAATATTTATCCCTAAAAATTTTCAACAAATCTTTTCATCAAAATCAAAAAAATTTTAGGTTACCTGGGGTAATTAGTTGATAAAATGTTATGAATCTTGACTGCCGTTTCTTCATTGTTCAAACCTTCAGCAAAAACTTGATTTTGAATGGTAATCAAATCAGCCGGCCAGCTCAAGATATTCTGTCTTCCGAGTCCTTGTGGTGGTATATTGGTAGATTGTGGGATGGCTATAATTTTTTTATAGACTCTTTGTGACACCAAAAAGTTGAAAAAAAGGGCAATAGGAAAGAAATGCACCTCACAAAAAAATTCCGCACGGATCTACCGCACAGGATTTTCCGCACATTTACACATCCAGTTTTTTTTATTTTTCTCAATTTTTTTCGATTTTTTAAAAAAAATTTTCAATTTTTTCCGAATTTTTTTCAATTTTTTAAAAATTTTTCGATTTTTTCTCAATGATTTTCGAATTTTTTTAAAAATTTATCGATTTTTTTCAATTTTTTATAATTTTTTCGAATTTTTTTCAATTTTTTAAAAATTTTTCGATTTTTTCTCAATGATTTTCGAATTTTTTTAAAAATTTATCGATTTTTTTCAATTTTTTATAATTTTTTCGAATTTTTTTCAATTTTTTAAAAATTTTTCGATTTTTTCTCAATGATTTTCGAATTTTTTAAAAAATTTATCGATTTTTTTCAATTTTTTAAAATTTTTTCGATTTTTTTCAATTTTTTAAAATTAAAAAATTTTTTTTTGAATTTTTAAAAAATTTTTCGATTTTTTTTTTAAATTAAAAAATTTTTTTTTTTGAATTTTTTAAAATTTTTTCGATTTTTTTCAATTTTTTTCGATTTTTTAAAATTTTTTCGATTTTTTAAAAAAATTTTTTCGGGCTGTAGTTCCGTTCCGTTTTTGTTAAATTCCGGCCTTTTTCTCGGTTCCGTTCCTGTTCTATAAGTTTTTTAATCCGAGCCTTTCCTAAAAAATTTTCCCGGTGCGAGTTGGACATGATGTGAGTTGTCCGTGGATGTGCGAGTTGTTCGAATTCCCTGCTTACACCATGGTGTTTCAGGTTTGATTTCAAACCCGGAGACAGCAGTCAACGAGGTTAGAACGACTCGTTTGTAAAGAAGTTGTCCAGAAGACTCCAACTTTCTTGTATTGACCCGATATAGTTCCATAGGTTTTTGCTCGAATTTTTCACCGGTCCAACGTGAATTGACATTCTCTTTGTCAAGAAAAGACCTGAGTTCATCGGTCGAATTAAATTCTTTTTGTTTTCTAAATACGGTATGTTCATTTTTCTAATGCCCCTTCAAAGTTTACGTATGTGTCTCATTGAGCAAATGTTCATCGGTTTTAGTTACACTATTTTTTCCTCCACCTCCGCCAATTTCTGTAAAAATGCTTTCTCAATATATGAAAAATTAACATACTAAATCCAAACAAACTGATTCCTCCACCTCCACCACTAGATCCAGAAGTTGTTCCATGATGTGTTTGATCAAGTTTCCCCCAAAATTCGTCCTCGTTTTCATAATGATATTTGAAATGGTTAGTGCTCTCATTGTGTTTTAGAACTTCGTTCAAATAATCAGTTTGAATGTCTGGCCGTGTATAGATATCATCCCAAAAAACTGAATCCCATTCTTCTTTCGTGTTTAGTTTATCCGATTGAACCTTAAATTTTTGAGAAAATGTTTCAATAAAAATATATTTAACTTTTTGTTCTTTGATTAAATTGACCAATTCCATGATTATAGCATCTTCTACATCTGATGGGACATATGCAGCCGTTCTCGTCTCTTGGAATAATACAACTTGCAGAATTTCTCGTGATAGTTTGTTCATATCGTCAGATGTTAGATAGACCTTGCCTAAAAGCTTTTAGATTATAGATATAAACATAGGACCGAGTGCCTATGGCGCTACAAGGTTACCGAGCTAACTCAACCACTAAAACACCAAAATTAGCTAAAACCGAGCATTTTTTAAAGTTAATCCTAATTAAGGGAATTTCGTGTTATTGACACGCAAACATGCAAAAATAACCTCATCATCGTGTTCTACGCCGATGAAATTTTCTAAGGACGTGGCGAACTTTGAGGCGGAATTTTGCGGTTGGAATTATGCGGCCACAAATTTTGCTGTCGCATAAGTTAGAGATATAAAGTTAGAGAAAAAGGAATAAAGCCGCAAAATTCGCGGATAAAAGTTTGCAGCCGCAGAGTTCGCCACGTCCTCCTAAGGCACCAAAATTAGCCAAAAGTCGAACATTTTTAAATTTGACCCTGATTAAAGGAATTTCATGTTATTGACACGAAAACATGCAAAAATACACCCACTTATGGAAACCCCCAAGTATAAGTACATTCATAAAACGAATGAAATGAAACGAACGAAATGCAGCGAACGAGATGCAACTTGGGTTCGGCAAAAAGTGACAAAAGTGTCACTAAAAGTGACACAATGTCACTTTTGGAGACAAACTTTTTTTCGCGGAATTTAAGTATTATTCGAAAAATCGCTATAACTTTAACAGGTTAACGTTTCAGGCCTCCATTCTTCCCCCTAGTACCCCCACCTCCCCCCTAACTTTTCAAGAGGAACATTTTTCGCGTTGACGAGAAATTCTGAAAAAATTCAGGTTTAAAGTTATGGCCATTTTTCGAATAACATTGAAAAACCAGATTCAGTGTTATTAAAAAAATGGTCATAACTTTAAACCTGAATTTTTTCAGAATTTCTCGTCAACGCGAAAAATGTTCCTCATGAAAAGTTAGGGGGGATGTGGGGGTTCTAGGGGGAAGAATCGAGGTCTGAAACGTTAACCTATTAAAGTTATGGCGATTTTTCTGTTATGTAACCTAAGAGGATAATTTTTCAGTATTCGAAAAATCGCCATAACTTTAACAGGTTAACGTTTTAGACCTCCATTCTTCCCCCTAGAACCCCCTCCTGCCCCCTAACTTTTCATGAGGAACATTTTNAAAATCGCCATAACTTTAACAGGTTAACGTTTTAGACCTCCATTCTTCCCCCTAGAACCCCTTCCTTCCCCCTAACTTTTCATGAGGAACATTTTTCGCGTTGACGAGAAATTCCGAAAAAATTCTGGTTTTTCAGTAGCCTCTGGTTTTTCAGTGTTACTCGAAAAATCGCCATAACTTTAATAGGTTAATGTTTCAGACCTCGATTCTTCCCCCTAGAACCCCCCACATCCCCCCTAACTGTTCATGAGGGACATTTTTCGCGTTGACGAGAAATTCTGAAAAAATTCAGGTTTAAAGTTATGACTATTTTTTTAATAACACTGAATCTGGTTTTTCAATGTTATTCGAAAAATGGCCATAACTTTAAACCTGAATTTTTTCAGAATTTCTCGTCAACGCGAAAAATGTTCCTCTTGAAAAGTTAGGGGGGAGGTGGGGGTACTAGGGGGAAGAATGGAGGCCTGAAACGTTAACCTGTTAAAGTTATAGCGATTTTTCGAATAATACTTAAATTCCGCGAAAAAAAGTTTGTCTCCAAAAGTTTAGTGACACTTTTGTCACTTTTTGCCGAACCCAAGTGTACAGGGAACAGGGGTAGAGGACAGTGAACAAGGATCAAGGACCAGGGTACAGGGCCATGGGTCAGTAAGCAGAGATGTAGCCATAGGGGGACCCCCATCCCTATGGCTACATAACTGCTTACTGACCCATGGCCCTGTACCCTGCTCCTTGATCCCTGTTCACTGTCCTCTGCCAGGGGCACGTACCCCTTAGCGGAAAAATTAGCTTTTAAAAATGATATTTTTTTACGAAAACTGGTCAAAATTGCAGAGTTTTCTTAAGTAGTTCCCCTATGATCACCGAGTGACCCCTCTCCCGACCCCCTCTGGCTACGTCACTGGTCAGGGGACAAGAGAGCAAGTGACAGGTGACCAGTTACAAGGCCAGAGACAAAGACAGAAACATAGTGCCTATACATTTATATCATTTTTTTAGGAATTTCTCCATTAGCATGGGTTCTTAACGCTGAATTCTATCCTCTATGGGCTAGAGGAACTTGTATGGCTATTTCTACATTTATGAATGGAATTTTTAACCTCTTGGTAACCGCAACCTTTCTAAATCTTAGTCAAGCGATAACCAAATTTGGTAAAATAAAAATTGTTTAATGTAAATCCATAATTTAGGCGCCTTTTTCTTATATGCTGGTATTATGTTCATCTCTTTAATTGTATGTTATCTGTATGTGCCGGAAACAAAAGGGGTTGAATTAGATGAAGTTGAGATGTTATTTATGACAAAAGTGGAAAAACAGAATTTAAAAGATCAAAAATGTTGAGCATCCATTATCGATGTAATAAATAAAACTACAACATAATCAACTTTATTAAACTTTTTATAAATGCCATACTACAAAAAATTTTTATGCCACCGCTTTGAGTTGAGCTCCTTTACGCACCGTTTCTTCAGCTAACTTTTTGAGCTCGAGAACTTTACGCATCTTTCAGAAGGAAATAAAAGGTGATAGATAAGATACTATCAGCGACCATCAAAAAGCAAACATAACGAGTTGCTAAAAAAATTTGGGCCCCGAACATCAAAATTTACCCAATTTCGGAACGTTCCCAAGTTTAACACCTCTAGAAAATCTTAAACATGGGTGAGTAACAATTCGTGACGATAGACAAATTTAATTGATTCATACATACAATATTCCATGAATCAATTGAATATATTGAAACGATTGCTGAAACATTTGAAAATTCAAAATTTTAACGTGAAAGTTGGCCTATTGAACCGCTCGGAGTCACCCTCGGAGATTTCCTTCTTCTTCTGTTTGCGCTAATCGAATTTTTGATAAAAAGTTCCTTATTGCATACAAGGTAAGGACCAAACTTCATCGCTATTTAGAAGTTGGCGTATATTAATTTTACGTGCCTAGACATGTAGTTCCGCCAGTCAAACACATTTTTTAGTTATAAAAAAAGATTAATATCAAACTTTGCGAGCATTTCGGAAACATGTGTAACTTAATTTATGGACTCAATAGTTTCCCTACCAATTTGCAAAAAGAAAATCGCGTTGGCGATACTACAATTTTGGTATAAAAACTCAGTCTAATAAATTAATCATATTTATCGGTAATTTCTAAATATAAGGTTCGTAAAACCACCCATTTTGTTCCTTTTCTTTAAAATTATGACATAAAACTTGTGCCGATAGATAGTAATATCAAACTATTAAAAAGCAAACAGTATTACCTATAAAATGAGTTTGAATAATTCTCAGTATTGTGAAATTTATAACACATCTGGTAGTTGCTATGCACTCGCTTCATGTGGAAATATTAGTTATCAACAGTTTTGTCAAGATGCGGACTTTTTCAACTCATTATCACTTTGGGTTGAAACTCCATTAGATGTTATGGATATTATTCTTTCGACTATAATAATAATGATTACTATTTGTGGAAAGATTGATGGTACTTTTAAATGGTGCATTATGAATATTGCTATATTTCATTTATTTTATCCAATATTTACAAGATTTATTGTTTTAGAAGGTTTAGTCAATCTTATTACACGTGCAAATATCAAAGTTTGGGGTTGGAGTCCAATCGCAAGAAGTCTTATTTTAAATGGTATATTAGGTAAATTTTTTATTTATTCACACACTGGTCAAAAATACAAGGTGTTCCAAGTGAACTAAGGCTGCGCACTAAACGTCTCGAACAGGTGGCTCGAGACGCTAAACATCTCAAATTGCTGTTCGAGACATTTAGCGTTTCGAATTGGCCTTGAATTCAGATCGAGACGTTTAGCCTCTCGAAAAATTCGAGACTCAATTCGAAACGCAATTCGAGACGTTTAGTGCGCAGCCTGACGCACCCCCTAATTGTCGAGGACAAAATGCGCCAGTTGTGCTCCTCTTTGCATTAAAAAAAAGTAAAAAACTTGAGTGCGTTCAAACACGTTGAAAAGTATTTCGACAACTTTTTTTTCAACATGCTTGAACGCACCAAAATAAAAAGTTAAATTTAGCTATTGGAACACAAGGAGTAACAACTTCAATTGCTGGATCACTCCCATTGGCTTTAAACCGCTTTTTATTGACACATAAATCAGACTTATACAAATTTTTCTTCGGTAGTAACTACCGAACTTTCTTTTGGCTGTTCTTTTATGATCTACTCATGTTTTTTACTTTTTATTTATTGTATTTTTGCTCTACAC
>OZJO01005856.1:0-18773 GCA_900406225.1 Acrobeloides nanus | reverse complement strand
TGGCTCGACTCTCAACAAGTTTAAAATTTCCAAAGAACTTGTTTTGAACACATTCATAGAGGTATATTATTGGATTGTCCGGAAATTGATTTTCTTTTTTGAAAAAATCGTCAAAAATCAATATTGTAGAGTTTCCGTGCTGATTTTTTTATACTCAAGGAGTTTTCATTATGGCGAACATGATGCCATATGAGGTGGGGTACTATAGAAGGAAGTGACCTTTTAGGCAAACATTGAAAACTTAGGATAGGCATTATCCGGGATACGTACTCAGAAACCAGATTAGATACTCAGGAATCGTTCTAGCCCATAAGGAGCCGGGCTAGGCACCCAAAAAACAGATTAGTCATCCAGAAACCGGTCCGGACTAGGCACTCAGGAGCCGAGATAGACACCCAGGAATCGGGCTAGGCACCCGATTCCTGGATATCACTGCCTTAGTCTCAACTTTTTTTAACCAAATTTCAGAATCTTTTTTAGGTCCTCGAAAACCCAAGTTACAAGAAAAACATGGAAAGATTACACACGATTTATTTGGACACAATTATACCTCCGTTGGAAGAAGGCAAATTTTCAGTCGAAAAAGTGATAAAAAGCAGAAGAAAAGGAAGCTCAACAATTCAACAAAGAGCATTTGAAAGAAAAGGGAAGTTTCAAACTTGGCTCGAATTCGCATACATTGATGTACTATTTTGTATATGTGTTACAATAGTGTTTATTTATAAATAAAATAAAAAATTTTATTATTGGCACGAAAACCCTGAGAAATAATAAACAAGATGTTCAAAATGAAGACTCTTAATAGCTTCTTCCAAAGAGCGCAAAAAATTGAGCCTTGTTTTGACAATTTACATTGATGCAAGCTTGGGGGAGTTCTTGCTTGGGCTAAACAGTATTAAGATTATTGAGACAAGGCTAAGATCAGGGATGCCAAGAATATTTTTCCAAAATCAGCAAATCTGACTTCAAAAAGTCAAATTTTAGGAGCAAAAATCAGCAAAATGCTAATTTTCCATTGCATTTCTTATAAATTTAACAAGATTTCGCATCTCAAAAATCAGATTTGGTACTGAAAAAACTGAAAAACCAGCATTTTGCTAGATTTGACATCTCAAAATCAGCACTTTTCTGAAAAATCAGCAGACTTGACACCCCTGGCTAAGATAGATTCTTGCCTGTTCCAAAGGAATACACAGTGTTTTGGCACCCATTGCAGCTTGTATACCAGCTTCGATCGACTCTTCACGTTTGCTAGCATCTTTAATTTGCTCCTCGCATTCTGGCTGACCACAGAATGGACTCAACATGAGATTCTTGTCATCGAGATAAGTCAAAAATGTGCTCCAGTCCAAGCAGAGCTTTAAATGTTCATCGCGAATTTGTTCTTGTCTAAAATAATTGTTTTAGGGAGAGAAGTAGGGTCAGTGATGTTGAAAGTGACAAGTTTGACACCGATCTCAAATATGCGAATTCTGGACACGTGTTGAAAGTTCGCTTCCGACTTTCAATTTTTTTCACATTTTTTCCCATTTTTCGTCATAATAAAATTTAATCCTAGCGGCGAAGTCTAGCTTCATTTCTCCGACAAGTAGCCAGCTTTCAACATCCTTCAACATCATAGTCCGACTTTGCTTATCGGTCCCGGTCCGCTGACCGTCCACATGATCCTAGCTGTGCCCCGAGCAGCTTCTTCTCTTCTTCGCCTTCATTATTCATTCGTGCTGGCTGCAGAGATGTAGCTCATTTTTGTGATAGATTTTGATCTTTTTATGATTTTTTTTGTGATTTTTATAACTAATTTTAGTTGTAAGCCCTTAATATCTGTTAATAAATTCTGTTTATTGGCCGGCTTTTACACTCAAACTTCTACTCACAATTTTGACCAGCGGTACCTTCCCCAGGCTCAAAACAACACGGTATAATTTGTTCGTGGTGACAAAGGTAACAATTTTGTCATCTTTGGTGTTGTATTTGTGGCGGTGAGGGCGGTATGACACTTGCGGACGGACTTTTGTGGATGGGGAAGGGGGGTATTATATAATTACTGTAAATAGATAAAAAAATTTTATTTTCAATTAAGATGAATAAATACTCATAAGTCCTGCTCGCAAAAGTATCATCCGCAAAAGTCCCGTCCACAAAAGTCCCGTCCGCAAAAGTCCGTCCACAAGTGTCACACCGCCGAATTTGTCACCATAGTGGCAAACCAAAATTCGAATATTTGAAGCCTGTGACAAAATTGTCACTTTTTGTAACTTTGAGCAGCATCGCTAGTGGGGAAAAGGAGTAAAATGCTTAACCAACACACTTTTTATACATGTCCAAATGAATCTCTTCCAAAAGTTCCTTCGCTTTGTCTACAAGCCCATCATTGATTGAAATGGTTTGCCGCTTGCCAGAAAAACGTACAACAGCCAAGATTTCATTGTCCGCCAGTTCTTTTGGGCCCAGTTCAACACGTACTGGTACTCCTTTCAGCTCCCATGAGTTAAATTTCCATCCAGGAGAAACGTTTTCCCTTTAAAACGGATATAAATTATTTTTTTTATGGATAATTTTGAACAAATTATGAAACAGGTTTAATTAGGCAGGTTTATTGAGCCTATGTTCTCATACAAATATATCGATAAGACGTCACGAACCCACAGTGACCATTTATCGAAACGGCGTTCCAGAAATAGCTCGAGCTAGTTGCGGAGCCCCTGCTCCGCTCGAGTTATTTCTAGAATTGACCAAGACCATAGCTGTACAAGGAGGGGGCTACTGGCGCCCTAAATACGACATGGTCGCAGGGGACCCCCTCATAGCTGTACAAGGGGGGGGGA
Organism: Acrobeloides nanus; assembly: GCA_900406225.1. NCBI lineage: Eukaryota > Metazoa > Nematoda > Chromadorea > Rhabditida > Cephalobidae > Acrobeloides > Acrobeloides nanus. The sequence continues at coordinate 15,948 of OZJO01005856.1, read as the reverse complement.
GGTACTGGCTCCTAAATACGACATGGTCGCTTAAAAATTCTAGGCAAAATATTACAAATTTTCGGCAAAAAGACGAAGTGGGGGGATACAGTACCCCCTTGTTCAGCTATGACCCAGACTGATGAATTTTTTATACAATTTACCTCAAATCTGCCTCAGCACGAATGCCACCGGAAATAAGAGCATTGGTAATTTCCTGTGCTTTTCCTATAAGCTTCTTTCTCTCTGTATCTGATGTTTGTGCAGTTATTCCAACAGGAATTACAATCATCTAAAAATTAGTAACATTATATTTAGCCCTTGGGGGACGAGGGAGGGGGGGGGGGTAAAATTTGAATTTTCAATATTCAAAATTTTTCTGAATATTTCAGAGGTTTTTTGACATGAGAAACTTGTTGACTCTGAAGAAGTTTTTTTTATATTTTGAATACTGGAAGTGACTCTTATGGCCAGTGGCGTGCCCAGTAGGGGCCTTCAAATCAACCACCGCCGGAAAAAGCGCACTATCAGAATGTACAGAAACTATGGTGATATCGGACACGTCTGTGTGACACGTATGATAAATGTGACCAGACTTGTCCTATTTATATATTTAAACAAGCTTTATTCCCATTATAACTATAGTACTTGAATAGCAGCAACATGGGGTGGAAGCACTAGACCATTGTCATCACCGTGTATCATAATCAAAGCTCCAATCGAGCGAGTTGATAGACCCCAACTATTTTGATGAGCAAACACTTTTGTGCCGGGATTTTCGGGGTCCTCGAATGAAATGTCGAACATTTTCGAAAAGTTTTGACCCAAATGATGCGAAGTGGCACCCTAAAGAAAAGTTATGAACTCAAAAACTCCATTTTGTGATTTTTCGGGTATTGACCCTAGGGGGATGATGATTTTCTTCTATTTTTTTAATTGCAATTAGTCTCGACGCATCTCGATGCGTCTTGACGCGCCTCAATGCGTCTCGACGCATCTCAATACGTCTCGACGCGCCTTGACGTGTCTCGAAGCGTCTCAATGCGTCTTGATGCGTCTCAATGCATCTCGACGCATCTTGACGTGTCTCGACAAGTCTCGATGCGTTTTGACGTGTCTCGACGCGTCTCGATGTGTCTCAATGCATCTCAACTCTTCTCGATGTGTCTCGAAACGTCTTGATGTGTTTCAACGCGTCTCGGAGCGTCTTGACGTGTCTAGACGCATCTCGATGCGTCTTTCGTTGACCCTGAAGAATAAAACCGTCTCGACGCCATCTATGCAATTAGTGCTTTCTCGAAATCGTTGAGACGAATTAGTGAAGGCCCTCAAACACAACCTGGAAGGATCTTAGATATTTGGTTTCTCTTTTTAGATCTTTGGTCTCCCGAATCTTTCTAGCTGCCTACTTGAATTCCTCTTCCATTGATAGCAACATAAGCTTCGACGGTGGTCGTAAAATCAGCACCAGCAAATTTTTCTTTTTCCGACTTGCGTCCTTTGATTACGGGGATGGCCATAAGATCGGTATAAATCTTTGCATAGAGATCGAGTATTTGAAAAACTTCATCTACTGCTTCGGCTCTGGTTTGATAAGCTGTGTGACCTTCTTGCCAGAGGAATTCACGAGTGCGAAGAAATGGGGTGGGGTGTTTAAATTCCCAACGCTAAATTTTATATTTTGCATAAAATGCGTATATAGGCTCTTTCTTCAGCATATGGACCGTTGTTACCCAACTTTGCGGTAGTCGACACTTATTTTCTGACAGATGTTATCATGAAAAAATTTTCACGTCAGATTTTTCATGACACAAAAAATTGTGACAAGTATTTTATCACAGTGGTTTTAGCACAAAAGTTACACAACAAATGTTTTATAACAATTTTTTTCACGACACTTATTACCGCGACAGATGTTACGATAAAATGTTCGTGCAACAATGGTCCGTATGCCTTCGTGTAACAACGGTCCGTATGCCCTTTCTTCTTCTGACTCTGGGGGAGGGGCAAGGGAGGACCAACGGCACCCCCCCCATATCTTCCCCTAACGGCTGGGGTCCTTTTTGACCTTTTTTCCTAAACATTACATCTAGGCACCCAACCAAAATGCTATACTCCTAAATTTGTCTTTCATACCACAACATTGCACCACTGGTTAAGCTTTATTGGAAGATCACGGTGAGATTGAACCCACTTGGCATAACTTGGATACATCACCGTTTCACTAGTTGGGCGGATCGCAATCGCTTCAGCCATCTCCGTATTCCCTGCACGGGTCACCCAAGCAACCTGAAATTTTTCTATGATTTGTTTCGTTGGGGTAAATTTCCAGTCACCTCAGGCGCAAAATCAGCAATGTGAGTCTTTTCTCGTTGCAATGCATCCGCTGAGACAAACATGGGGAAATAGCAGTTTTTCACACCCAATTTTTTAATTTCTGCATCGAAAGTTTGTTGGATCTTCTCCCATATGCTATATGACCAGGGGCGTAGGACATAGCATCCGGAAACGTCATAGTATTCGATTAGTTCGGCTTTTGTTATGACCTAAAAGTCGCATTTTTTGTCAAGAATAGCATTTGTTAACAATTTTTAGTAAAAAAATTTCGTGTTTTATTGAAAATTTGAAAAAATGGACATTTCAAACATAAAAATAGTGATACACCGTTTATGGGCCTTATAAAGGGCCATATGTTGTACAGGGTCTATCTTTGGATGGTAATGCGGTCGGCCTCTGAAATATAAATATGAGCCTAGGAAAGGTAATTGTGAAAGTTTTGTAAGAAGCTGAGCTAAAGTAAAAGGTAAGGGAAAGTTCCAAGGGAGCCCAGTCCAATAAAAGCAAGTATAACTCACCACATCAGGTGATCAAAATTCGTCATCGTCAACTTTAAATCACGTCATTTTTATGTCGAAATCCTATGAATCATCAAATATCACCCCATAAAATGATGAAATAGGGCTGGAGTCATATTTGTTTCACCTGTTGTGGTTAAGGGTATAAAAAGGGGAGCCCCAGAACCAAAACCATCACTCCTGGCCAGGATAAAACGAAAGTCGATTAGACCCTAAAATTCTAGAAATAGCTCAGCTCCTTAAGGTTGGTTTTAGTTACAAATTGTTCTTAAACTAAAATTTTGATAAAACAAAAACCATAATTCACGCTTTCACGCAAAACACACAAAGCTGCACAAACTCATAAACACACACACAGAGACGTACATACCAAAGGGCCCCGGTGGGAAGTAATTAGGTACAACTAAAGTATCAATTGAAATTTGGCATAGTGATTGCTTATGAGTAGTACTAATTTCCCGTATATATGATTTTGTGAAATTCGCGTTTTCTAAGTTGATCATCCCTTGTCAGTGGCATAGGCAGAAGGGTGGGCTAGGGAGGGAGAGCACTTGCCCAAAAAAGATTTAAAAATGGCAAAAACATAAGGGAGTAAAATCCTCCTTATGTAAGGCGATTTTTTAATTTCGGTCCTCTAGGGAGAGGGAGGCTGCCCCCTTCCTAAGCACCTGCCCTGCCCCCTTGCCTAAGCCACTGCGCCATATGTGCACAACGTTTCCTTCCCTCACTGAAACAGACTATAAACACTGTTTACTTGAGAATACCAATCCGAATAATTGACATTCTTTGAAACTTCAATGCCTAATTTGGATTGTTTTTTGGTCTCTTGTTGATCGGCCATGTTCAGTTTGGTATCAAATTCAGAATCGATATTTTTTTCGTTATTAATCAATATTTTTTCCGACATTTTTTATAGTAATAAAATAATTGAAAATAATATTCGAAAAGTCTAAAAACATTTTTTCAACAAATTTATCAACATATTGATTACGACGCAAAGATGACTCTCTACTTCAAATCCCTGATTCAATAAAAAGTTATTATTGAAACGATTGATACAGGGAATCCCAAAAAAGAAGTGGCAATTTTGCGAATTTTTAATTTTCATCAATATAAGGAAATTGCAACAAAACGAATAGATGATCGTTCTGAGTAATTTGACATCTATATTGACGGGGTCAAGAAATGGTAACAATTTTGTAAAAAGAGGCCCCGTCCATGCCCCATACCGAAAACGTCTAAAATCAAAATTTTCTAAGGTAGGAAGCGATAAAACTTAATTTAAAAGAAAATATAAAAATTTACGAATTTAGAAATCAATACCCCGACCCCGCACCCAAAAAGACCTTTTGCTTTTATTAGGAAAATAAAAGCAACAGGCCTTTTTTGAGTTGTTTATGATGATAAAGAGAAATTGTTTGCCTCTATATATAGCGAATAACCCACGTGTTTATTCACTTTTCACTCAATGCTGATGCAATAGTCAGAAAGAGTGATGAAAATAACATTTGTAGTTATTATTCACTGAATGCAAACAAGACTTCAAAATTGCACTCAGACTTTTTTGTGCAAAAATTTTTTATGCACAAAAATTTATTTTGAAATTCCAGTTAAAAATGCGAAAAATGACAATTTTCGTTTCAAAAAACAATTTTTCCCTGAATCAGGGAAGCATTTTCAGGATCAGGAATGCGCATAACCGCATAAAATTAGGTCATTTTTAGAAAAATAAAATTTCAGGTCCCAACAAACCACAAAATGCACTTTTTTGCGCTACCCTGTATAATTTTTAGGGGGGGGGAATTTTATACCAGGATCTTCGAAAAAAATTTTTCCTTCTTTTTTTATAAAAACATCACTTTTAGAGGTAATTTTGCATGGGGAAAGCGATTGCACATATTCCCGAACCCTGAAAATGCATGCTTGACCCTGATTCAGGGAAGGGGTTGAGGGTATTGAAGCAAAGATCAAAAAAATTCGGTTTTTTACCGAGAAAACGTCATTTCTAGGGTAATTTTAAGCCGGAAATCGATTGCACGTATTCCCGAACCCTGAAAATGCATGCCTGACCCTGATTCAGGGAAAGGTCAGAGTATTGAAGCGAAAATCAAAGAAACTCTGGTTTTATTCGGCAAACAGTCGTTTCTAGGATAATTTTTGTATGATAAATCGATTATGTGCATTATCGAGTCATGAAACCCCATGTCTTATTTGATTTTCGCTTCAATACCCCGACTCTTACCTGAATCAGGGTCAGGCATGCATTTTCAGGGGTTCGGGAATGCGCGCAATCAATTCTGCATGCAAAATTACCCCTAAAAGTGTTTTTATAAAAGGAAGGAAAAAATTTTGGAGCTCTTCCCCTGGGGAGACACAATCAACATGATTCTAAAAGCTGATACTTTTTTGAAGTAATTATATGGAAAAATATCCTCTAAAAGCTTAGGCCTAGGCTTAAACTTAGGCTTAACCTTAGGCTTAAGCCTAGGACTAAGCCCAAGCCTAGATCTAAGCTTAAGTCTAAGGTTAAGCCTAAACTTAAGTAAGCCTAGGACTAAGCCCAAGCCTAGGTCTAAGCTTAAGTCTAAGGTTAAGCCTAAACTTAAGCCTAAGCCTTTAGAGGATATTTTTCCATAAAATTACTTCAAAAAAGTATCAGTTTTTGGAATCCTGTTGATTGCGTCTTTCCAGGGAGAAGAGCTCCAAAATTTTTTTCGGAGATCCTGCTATAAAATTCACCCCCTTAAAAATAGCTTTTCAAAAAATTGGCCTGGTTTCAGAAACAACTCGCTTGTCCCTCTCTCTCTCTTCAGATTTGGCCCCCTCTCATCGAGAGAGAGGGCCAATGAGCTGTGGAAGTCCACTCGGACCCCGTGGCCGCTCATACCTCACGCCCGGTTTTTTTCTAGTACATGACCATTGTATTAGAAAATTCCAAATATGATAAGTGGAAATTTGTTTCAAAAATAAAAAATTTCAGAAAATTTGCCTCTTTTATTTCACCCTTCTGGAGTCCATTGAATAAACACCAATAAATTTCTTAATTTTTTATCAATCACATTTTCACACAAGCACATAACAAAAAATGGCGCCGCCTCACTTCCAAATGTCTTCAAAAACATTCATTTAATAATTCTTGTTTAAAAATAACAAGATAAACATTAAATGTCAGCTGTTATGTTCATGGGGGCGTTTAGTCGAGAATAACAACAATAAAGAGATTTATATTATTGTTTTTTTTGTCGCATTTAATAATTCCGTTGAAATATTATGCAAAAAAGTGACAAAAAATTACTAAAATATTTTTAAAGGACCAGTCCACTCGGAAAAAAACACTATAAAAAAGTTATAAATTCAGAAAGTTCATGAAAAATGGAACATTTTTTGTTTTTACGATAACCTCTGAATCGTTATCGTTACCGAGAAAATCGCGTTTGAAGTTGGCGATTTTTGAAATCTGTTTATTATAACGAAGACATGAACGCAATGAAAATTCGGCATACACAATAACGGGACGAACAAGAACGAGACGATAAAGAGAATTACAAGCACAATTGTCGTCCCATTCTTGGTCATCCCATTCATGTGTTGTTTGAACGATCGTTCCTCCATCCCGTTCTTGTCTATGCCGAAAATTCGTCCTTGAATCAATCAAAAATGTGTATTAACACGAAAATTCAAAATTTTTTGGCAGTTTTCGTAAATCAATAAAAAATATATAAAATTTTAAATTGTCGCGTCAATACATACAACTTTTATTGATTCAGGGACGAATTTTCATGTTTTCGTTTTAATACACCAAATTTCAAAAATCGCCAACTTCAAACTCAATTTTCTCAAAAACTACAACGATTCAGCACATGCTGTAAAAACAAAAAATTCTCCATTTTTCATGAACTTTCCGAATATATAATTTTTCATAGTGTTTTTTTCCTAGTGGGCTGGTGCTTTAAGTGCAAACAATTCAATACAGACAATTTAAGAGGCTAGAGGAAGGGCAATTCCTCCCCCCCCCTAATCGTGGGGAGGGGAAGAGAACTTGGGAAAAATTTTAACGATGCAGCGATATAAACTGGGAAACCGAACGCTTCGCTCACGGAGGAGAAAAGAAGTTGTTTTTATTACCTGTACTACTGAGCTTGGCGTTCGGACTCGCTCCAAGTATATGTGCTATCTAATTTTTTTGCAAGGCAAAAACATTCGGTTTCTGTTGGAGATCGAACCTGCAAGCAATTTATATAAGCCGAGAGTCTTAACCACTCGGCCATGAGGGTAACCTTATATACGGGATAAAATTGCATTATCATCTTATGTTAAAACATTATATAGGGCTAAACATTTTCCTTGAAGGGTACCCCCATGATTTTAGTGTCATTTTTCTTCTCTCGCCGAGCCCTATCGATTGGTATAAGTCGTGACGGAATTGGACTTAAGATGACGGAGATAGCATAAACAGACACACATAGCACGTTTAATGTTTTAGGATTTGCGCTTGAATTATTGTGTCAATACTAGTGCAAAATTTCAAAAAAGTTTGTTTATTAAAACGAAAACATGAAATTTAAAAATTGCCAAACTCAAATGCTAATATCTCGAAGTCGTTAGCGATTCAGAACATACCGTAAAAACAAAAAATGCTCCAAATTTCATGAATTTTCAGATGGCATTAAGTTGTTTGTTGGATGGACTGGTGAAGTTATTTTTGAGCTATCTTTAATCAAAATTACACAAAGTTTATTATTTACAAAAAATGAAAAATTTAAAGTCCTTTATTATAATACACAACCGTTGGAGAATTGGGAATTTGTTTGATTTTCTCTTGTACACTTGGCTCAAGCTTGGAGACCTAAAAAATCAAGAAAATTTTATTTTTTTGTATAAAAGTTCGCTCACTTCGATAGGGCTCATTTGTGGAAAGATTGCGCAACAAAGTGGTGTTGAAAAGACTAGGATAAAAGCCACCATGGCGGTTTGTATCCCATTGGAGACCCAGAGTTTTGACGATGGCTTAAATGCTTTGAACCATTGTGTTTTTTCGATCTTGTCCATTAGAATTGGTGTTGCGACTGTAATTCAATTCAAGTGAATTCTTTCAAAAAATTTACCCATATAAGGAGTAGCCATTCCAATACGACTCAAGACCACTTGAGTCACTGCCAATTTGGCTACTTTTGTACTCGATCCGACTTTGTTGCCGTTTTCATCAACAAGTGTAATGCCGTCGATGAATTCTCTACAAGAAAGTATAGATAGGTAGTGGCATGATCACTTAACCCCCTCATTACATTACACACCTAATCACCCTCCAGTGTCCTAGCAGTAGACACCCCCCCCCCTCACGTTCTGGAAAATTAAAAATTTTTCCGGAAAAGATACGGAAAAATACTTTTATCGGTTGTTGAAGGTAATTATAAAAAATAAAAATTTAAGACTAAACATAAGGCTAATAAAAATAAGTCTAGGCTTAACCCTTTGTTGCCGTTTTCATCTTAAGCCTAAGCCTAGGCTTAGGCTTAAGATGAAATTATTAATACTAAAAATAATTTACTGTCTTCTCATCATAGGCACATTGATAGCCTGTGCAAGAGCGATGGCGCAAAATGGCACTAGCCGGCCATAAACCGGAGGCAATTTCTATAAAATAATCCTATTAGTGTATAAGAATAGGAATGTATACCTTCGCTAGTGCATTCAAAGACAATGCCGCCGTCAATGCCCCACCAGTGGCACAAAAATATGCTAGCCAAAGTTGGTTGCCCATTGCTGCACTTTCTCCAGAACGATTGGTATAATTGACAGCGGCGTTGAAAGTTTGGTTCAGCCATTGCCAGAAGACCACTCCAACAGGGTTTCTAAATTCACAGGTTGGACAAATTGCTCTAAAAGCAGCCCCTACTTATATGAAGCCAACATGCCCGCTGTGATGACTGTGTTCGCCGGCACTTGAGCGCTCATCCGACCAAGGAGCAGCATTTTCTCGCCAGTTTCTGGGTGAAACGCTGAATCATATAATGTCTTGGCGCGCCATAGTCGCTCCACCGTCAAATCTTTAGGAATGATGTCATTTCTAAAAATATTGAACTATTCTTTCAACCAGCTTTACTTATAGCCCAAGACAATTTGGCGGCTCGCTTCAAGCGCTTGATTGCTGGTCAATAAATTGAATGGGTTGGTCACGTTGAAAAAATGTTTGGCACGACCAACGTATGTGGCTTGATCCCATCGCGGTTTCGTGATATCCGGTCTTGCAAACAGTTCATTCACTAATTGCATTGCCATTCTTGGGTCTACAATAAAAAAATTTTGATGAGCAACGAGCGCAAATTTCTATATACAGACAGCGCCTGGATTGATTTTTCTAATAGGGTTAGCGGCAAAAATTTTCCCGTTTCCCGAAATCGGGAAATTTCCGAATCGGGAAAAAGGTTTATAACTTTTTATGATGAATTCTGCGTAGTTTGGTGTTTTCGGAAAAAAAAATTCTTCAAATTTTTCTGCATATTTTTGCAAAAGACTGCATTGTCATAATGTTCCTCATTATTTTCGCTTACTTGTCTTCATTTTATTAGCCTATCATCAATCGTTGCAATACACGCATCATTATTTTACTCTTTTCTATTCAAATTCAAACTTGCGCAAGTATTAACACGAAAAGTCTGATTTATTGTAACATTGTAAAATAAAGTGAAAAGTCGACTGATTGTCGATGCAACTAAATTTTAGAAGTTCATTAAAAACAAAAGCGATTTGAACAACTACTATCTTGCAAGTTGTATTAGCGATAAGTGGAATTGTGTGCATTGTAAATTGGAATCTTTGGGATAAATTTATAAAAGACAACTTCCACGTTTTGTTGAAAGGTTTACTGGAACAACCGAAGCTTTATTGTTTCTCGTCACTTTTCTTGGGAAATTCGGGAAACCTTTACTGTCAAATGGACCCAGCATGCTCCCACTTAACACAGCATCGAAAAATAATGGCTTGGTAAAAAGTTATGACACTTTTCCCGAAATTCCCGAATTGGGAAATTTCGGGAAAAGTATTATAACTTTTTGTCAAGCCATTATTTGCGGTCTTTTGCAAAAATATACAGAAAAATCTGAAGAATAATTTTTCCGAAAATACCAAACTACGCAGAGTTCACCATAAAAAGTTATAAAGCCTTTCCCAATTATGGGAATTTCCCGATTTTGAGAAACAGGAAAAATTTTCCCGCCAACCCTATTTTCTAATAAAATCGACAAAAAATAATCTTGAGACTGGAATGTGACTCTTCGTCTATTTATCTCGAAACTTCAATTGTGAAAAATTGTTTATATGCAATGATATTACATTTATTAATTCGTGTTTGTTTGCCTCTTCTAAGCAAAAAATGATTCACTCAAAAAATTATTTTCGACTATTGTCACGTGTTTTTATTTTTTGTTTGTTTTTAATATGCCGCTAGGTACGAAAAAAGATAAGATGGTGCCAATGTTTAACCCGATTTTTTCGTAAGGTCACGTTTTTCCATTTGCGCTGTTTGGTTTTGTCTATGAATCAGGTTTGGACGTCCAAAATGAGGGCCAAATATTCGAAAACATGTATACGGTTTTTTTAAGTCGCGAGTATGACCTTCTTATCATGTTTATTTTGACTAAACAAAAATATTAAGTGATCAAGGGTTATTTCGAAGACATTTGAGGCGCAATGGCGCCATTTGCAGATAAAGTTGTTTGTGTACGGTTTTAGAAAAAAACACATAAAAAAGAATAAAAATTTTCCTATCAAAAATCATCAAATACGGAAAAAAATAAATAGATTTTTTATACATGTGTAAAAATATTTGAGCAAAACTTCGATTTTTGTACAAAATTTAATTTTGAGCAAAAATTCGATTTTGAGTAAAAATTCAATTTTTGAGAAAAAAATTCGGTTTTTGAGCAAAAATTCGATTTTGAGAAAAAAAGTCGATATTTGATCAAAAATTCGATTTCTACAAAAATTCGAAAAAATTCAAAAAAGTTCGTGTATTACAACGAAAACATGAACAATTTGAAACGCAATTATCTCAAAAACTACAACAATTTGTAAACTTTATATGCAAGAAAAGTCACCCTTACGCATCCAAGTGTCATTTACAATATGAACAAAAACAGGATTTTCGCGATTTTGTCAAAAAATTTTCAAGTTTTTCAATTTTTAGAAAAATAAACCAATGTGGGGGGGGGGTTTCTATGCGAGAAATCGATCGCTCGTAATTCCGAACCTTGAAAACGCTTGCTTCCCTGACTCTGATCAGGGAAGAGATGTGTGTATTGAAGCGAAAATAGGCTAGTTCAGAATCAGGGAAGCGTTTTCGGCATAGACTCAAATGAAACGACATAATGGAAAAAGACCAATAAAAATTTTTTCCTATGGGGAAATTTTTATTTAAAAAAATTTTTTTTTAATTTTTCCCATAGGAAAAAATTTTTTGGTTTTTCCATTATGTCGTTTCATTCGTATCATTTCATCCTCTTCGTTTCATTTTAGTCTATATCGAAAACGCTTCCCATGATTCTGAATTAGCCTATTTTCGCTTCAATACACACATCTCTTCCCTGAATCAGGATCAGGAAAGCAAGCGTTTTCAAGGTTCGGAAATGTGCGCAATCGATCTCTTGGGTTATTTTTTTGAAATTAAACAAATTTAAAAATTTTGAAAAAATCGCAAAAACTAGTCTTTTGATATAATATAAATAAAGTTGAATAATTTTTATTTAAAGGGGGAGGGCCGATTGAGGCGAGTGATCGCAAAAAAATTTTTTCAAAATTTTTTCGACAAACTTAAAAAATGTTCGAAATGGTGAAAAAACACTGTTTTCGAGGAAAAATAGAAAAAAATTTGTTGGGTGTTTTTTGGCCATTTTTACAGCAAGTTTCAATTAAAAACGACCAAAAAACACCCCAAAAATTTTTTCCAATTTTTCCTCGAAAATAATATTTTTTTGTCATCGTTTCAAATATTTTTTACGTTTGTCGAAAAAATTTTTGAAAAAAATTTTTTTGCGATAACTCGCCTCAATTGGCTTTCCCCCTTCAAAAATATTTACAAGCATTAAAAATGACAAAATCCGCACTTAAAAAGTTGAATGAATCGGCCTCATCATCCAAAGAAAGAGGATACTGATCATTATGAAGATTAGAACAATATAACGAATCAGGTGTATAGTGGTGCAACAAGGAACTTCACCTTCGTTTTCAAACCAGTTATCTGGCCTTGTTTGAGCAGCGCCGCTGGTCGTATCAATGACAATGCCATGGTTTGGCAGCACAACACAGCGTTCCGGTTTTATGGAAGTAGTTATAACTAAAAATGGTAATAGAATGCTATAAACTTACGTTAAAGGACCAGTCCAGTTGGAAAAAAGTTTCCATTTTTGGTATATATTCAGAAAGTTCATGAAAAATGGGGCATTTTTTGTTTTTATGGCACGTTCTGAATCGTTGTAGTTTTTGAGATAATTGTGTAAAGTTGGAGATTTTTGAAATTTTGTGTATTACAACGAAAACGTGTACCTGATAGTTTTTCCCTGAATCAATATTGAGAAGAAAATAATTTTTCAAAAGCCCTGAACATTTAGAAGAAAAATAAAAACAGCATTTTTAATAGCTCGACGAAACGTATAAAATGAAACCAAAATTATCCGATTTGAAAATTGTTTTAGGTTATTGAAACGAAAACATGAATCAAAGTTTTCGTTTCAATAACCCAAAACAATTTTCAAATTGGATAATTTTGGTGTCATTTTGTTCGTCTCATTTAGCTATAAAAAACTGCTACAATATTCATTTTATGAAAACTTAAAAAATCGATTAAAAATTCAAAAAGGTTTGTGTATTACAACGAAAAGATGTACACAAATTCAAAATTTCAAACGCGATTATCTCGAAAATTACAACGATTCAGAACATGCCGTAAAAACAAAAAATTCTCCATTTTTCATGAACTTTCCGAATATATCATTTTTTCATAGTGTCTTTTCCGAGTGGACTGGTCCTTTAAAGAAGTTATAAAATCTATGCAAAAATGGAATTTTCCGCCAAAAGTCCGTATATTGAAACGAAAACCGGCGGAATTCAAATTTTTAATACTTGCATACTACCTTTAAGAGGGATATTTCTGAAAATTTGGTGGGAATTTCCAAATTTGAGTGGGTGGCAAAATTTTGCATAGGGTCAAATTTTGCTAAAATTTTTGCCAAAAATCGATTTTTTTTTCAAAATTTTCCAAAAAGGTTTATATAAAATCCCTTTGCGACCACCCTTCTCCTATATAAGTTTTTCAAATCTTATAAAAAGAATACTCGATAATCCAGCTTCCACATCTTTTTCAAATTTTAATAATTGATATTTAACCATGTTTAGCAAAAAGAAATTCTAAAAATAAACTCCAAATCATAAACACATAATTTTTATCAATCTATGCCGACAAGCGTATGACAAAAAAGTCAAGAAAGATTTTAAACAAACAAAATAATATGAAAATTGTTTACTTCGATAGACTCATTTGTAGGAAAATTGTGGTGTTGAAAAGACTAGGATAAAAGCCACCATGGCGGTTTGTATTCCGGCAGAAAGACTGGAAAGAAGTAAATTAACGCGGCACAGCATGAAAAGCCGAACACAAGGAACTACAGGGTGGCCCAACAGTTCTCGCCCTAATCTTGTTATGTATATATTTGTAATATTTGACCAAATTTTATTTAAAACCTAACAAAAACCAATAATAACAACAAAATTTAACATTTATTTACAAAATTGGGCATCAATGCAATTCTTCAAACGCTTCGGTAAGTCGTTCACAGCTCGATCAATGACTTCTTGAGGTATAGCGTTCCATGCCTTAACCAAACTTTTCTTCAGCGCTTCGATCGACTGATGGGGCTTTGAACATGCTTCTTTTTCCAAAATGCTCCATAATGAGAAGTCCTCCACACATAAATCGGGCGAATTCGGTGGCCATTCTCCATTGTTTCGCTTCGGGCTGATGTCGACTTCGATGCATTCAGGGAAGATGTCTCTGACCAAATCTCGAGTTTCTTCTGCTCGGTGTGATGGAGCGCCGTCTTGTTGAAGCACCCACTGCTTCTGCCACTGCCCATTACGCCAACCGTACATTCTTCGTTAGACGAATAATACCTCCTTGAAACTCCTTCATGCTGAAAAAATCGATTATAGATCAAAAATCAAATAAAATCATTAAAATATATACATAACAAGATTAGGGCGGGAACTTTTGGGCCACCCTGTAATAGAACAACAGCCAGCACAGAGCTCGCAACCATTGCACCAAAAGCCCTTTCACAAAAAGCAGAAACGCAGTGCGCAATCAGACATACCATAAAACAATGCAACATCAAAACGCGACATATAAAAATCAAATGAGAAAACATGATATAATGAAATTATAAAGAACAGGGTTTTCGCGCTAATATACATATACAAAACAATTCAAAGCATAAAGAGATTATTCGAGATTGATCTTATTGTGGCGTCTTCTTTACATTATTATTCTTGGCGAATTATGCATTTTTTTGATGATCCATTTCGCATTTTTCACATAAAATTCTCAAATTTTCCGCGCTTCGCTCGAAAAATGTGAATTGGGTACTTAATTTTTTTCGCGAGTGCGGATCATGTCCCTCCTTACCCAAGTATGACTATAGTTGATTTTTGAACTATGGTAAAACCAAGATTTACGTTAACTACAACTCACTAAAATGGCTATTTCTCATCTATAGTGAAAGAATTGCGAGATGTAGTAGAATTTTTTATGTACTCACCATAACTACAAACTTCCCCATTATAAAAAATTCCGGGTTTTCGCACTTTTTGAAATTGTTCCCCGGGCACCTAGGGAATTTGAAATCTTTCCAGAGACGATGTCTTAATGAATTTTTGCTTATAATCATTTTCTTTGAACTTTTTAAGGCTGAAATTGTTGTGTTTTGTTAAGAAAACTTTAACACCATAAACAAGTTTATAAAGAAGATTGCGACAGCGCACTTTCAAATTCTTGCAAAATAACTGGTCATAAATCTTGACACAAATAACCATTTAATAATCTTTTTTGTCAAAACAAACATGATAAGTATGCCATACTCGTGATTTGAACCAAATACATGTTTTCGAACCTGCTTATTGGACTTTTCACACAACAAAACAAAAGATAAAAAGTAAAACATATGACTAGTGCTCTCTGTAACCGTATGAAAAAAATGGGGTTAAAATTGGCTCCATTTATCTTCTTTAATAACTAGCGGCATATGAAAAACATTAAAAAAGTAAAACATATGACAGGTGCCAAAAATATCGAAAGATCTTTTCTAGTGAATCATTTTTTGCATAGAAGAGGCAAACAAACACCATTTATTAAACACAATATCATTGCATATAAACAATTTTAAAAATTGGAGTTTCGAGATAAATAGACGAAGAGTCACGTTCCACATACAGTGTCTAAGAAGTTTTGTTTCAGTTTACTAGGGTTATGAAGCAAACAAAATCGAAATTAGGGATTTTTGTAATTTTTATATGCAAGAGGGATAACAGATTTGACAATAGGGGCAAATATATTGATTGTCACCTCCCCCCCCCCCCCAAGGTCAAAAATATGTCTCAGGATTTTTGGCTCTTGACTGTTTACTCAAAACGGTTTTTCTCAGGACCCTTGAATTCTTTTGACCTAATTTAAAAAGTAATTGTTAGAGGAATAGTAGATGCACAATCGATTAGATTTTGGAAGATAAATTCGCGTAAATAAATTTTTTACACAACTTTGAAGTTGGGGGTACTCCTGCTTTTACGCAGGTTGCCAGATCGCCAATGTTGGGCCCTGAGAGCCCAACGTTGCTTAAACCAGATCGGACGGGCGGCTTTCTTGTCCACTTGTCTATGCTGTATACAACTTTTTTACCCAACCGCTGAAATAGACTATAGTATATTTAGCTCTATGGGCAAAACTTTTGCCCCATATATCATTTTTTAAGCATGCCACCTCCGAGACAACTTGTTCCGAAGCTTATTCCCTTACATAAACGTCTAATTTCACATATTTTCCCTGAAACTTTTGCTCCACAAATTCGACCGC
>OZJO01005848.1:0-11508 GCA_900406225.1 Acrobeloides nanus | reverse complement strand
AAGCCTAAGGCCTAAGCCTAAGGCCTAAGCCTAAGGCCTAAGCCTAAGGCCTAAGCCTAAGGCCTAAGCCTAAGGCCAAGGCCTAAGCCTAATATTTTCGTTTTTTAATATTTTTTAAATGTATGAGCAATAAAGACACAACTGATTTTTGATTATAAGAGGTAAGGAAAAGAATAACTTTGAACAGGAGACGGTACATGTGTCGACGAAGTGACGTGGTCGACGAAGTGACGTTTCGACTAAGTGACGGATCGACTAAGTGACGTGTCGACGAAGTGACGTTTCGACTAAATGACGCAGTCGACGAAGTGACGTTTTCGACGAAGTGACGGTACACGGTATTTTAAGGCTCTTGGTCCATTATGTGTATCAATTCATTTTTAACATTTGCTTATTTCATTATTACTAAAGCAGATGCGGTCCTTGTCACTTTACAAAATGAGCATGTGTTTAACATGGATTCCAGTTATCAACCCTCTTCTTACGATTTATTATGTCAAGCCATATAGAAGCGCTGTTAGTGCATTTGCTATATGGCTTCCGACAATTTTCTTTCGATCAAGGATAGAAACAGTAAGAACAGATACTTAAAGAGTAGATACAAAAAATTTCATAATAAGTAAGAATTGTTAAACCACAAATCTTTCATTCTAATCTCTATAAACAATTGTCGTAAAAGATTTAGGCTCCAGGCTTAGATTGATTACGCCGCCTTGTTTATTGATAATTGAAATTTGATAAGTTGCGGACCCGTCTCTGTTGTTCAGCACAACAACTTTTTGTCCAGATGGTGTTAGTGCTGCGACACTATCAATGTTGGTAGGACTTGTAAATCCCATTTTGTTAATACCAATCATAACAGAATCCGGGACAATGAATTTTCTAAAAGTATATTAATGGTAGTGCAAAATCAAATAAAATTTGGATTCCCGCAGAAGCCGGTTTTTGTTTCAATACAAAAGATTTTAGTGGAAAATCCATTTCTGCTTCAATTTTTTAAATTTTCATAAAATGAACAGAATCTTGTATAACCCAATGGGAAGTCATAAAAATTTTCTCGGAACTCGAGACTTGCGTCAATCGATTTCTCGTGCCCTAAAACCCCCAAGTATTGAAAATCAGCCAATTCGGAGAAAATTTTCTTCGAGAAGCGTACTGGGCGTGCACCCCCTTTAGATTACAAAACATTTACGCAATATGTCCGAGCGCATAATACATAGGCTGTTTTTCAAACTCATCGGTGGTATTACTGACAAGTATTGGTGCATCAACAAAATTTCCAACCCAGTTTGGTCCACCACGTGGGTCTAGGCACAAGTTCCAATCGACCCATCCGGTAACCCAGATTTGAAGATTCTAAAACATAGGTCTATAAATTTTAAAGGTACCAATCAACTAACAACTAGTATATCATGCATATAATTGTCTCCTTGACTCCATTGTCCTGGTTTTGTCCCGGGATAATTACAAGCCTTAAATTTTTTTCTTTTTATACTTTTTCTCAAAAACCTCTGTGTACAATATAAATTTTTCTTTTAATGTTTCATGAGCTTCAGTTAAGATAGTTGGACTATCGTTTTGATCTCCATACCAATGCACAGCCAATCCATCGACCATATTGAATGCATCTTGATCTCCAAATATCTAATAGGTTTTAAGTTACTATGAAAATTGTTTATAGAAAACCGTATTAACATAGTCGGTAGCCATGCCTCGATTATGGTCCAAAACCATGAGTTTCAAATTTTTTGTGGTTGGATTGGCACGTAATGTTTGTCCCCATGCTCCTTTGGCATAATCACTAAAAAAATAATAGAAAAAGACATAATTGGACACAAGTGTAGTGAACTTTTTAAGAAAAGATGCGTACTCCCTCCCCTCACAAATTTGGGGATGGTGCTGTACCCCCCCCCTCCCAAGAATTTTTTCTGATTCCGACAATGATAATAAAATAGAAGCACTGCCCCCACCCATCCTACACAAAAAGCCTTTCACCTCCCACCCCCCAATTCACCCTGTGAGTAAAACTTTTGAAGAGTACCGTTCCATTCCGGAATTATAAATCATTGATTGAAATGATTGATATGCAGCAGGCTCATTTTGCATGGTTACACCCCAGAAATTAATTCCATTCTTTGCATATTCCTCAAAAAATCTAAATGATAGATGATATTTATGTTTAATGAAATCCTGGATTACCTAACAAAATAATTAGCCCAAGTTTGATAATATGGACCATTCACATTCCCTTTCAAATAACCACCATGTTCCATTTGCCCATTAGTTTTCATCCATGCTGGAGCTGACCATGGCGAGCCAAACAGCTTTAATTGATTTCCTGTTT
Source organism: Acrobeloides nanus (assembly GCA_900406225.1). NCBI lineage: Eukaryota > Metazoa > Nematoda > Chromadorea > Rhabditida > Cephalobidae > Acrobeloides > Acrobeloides nanus. Next base: position 9,164 of record OZJO01005848.1, on the reverse strand, counting down.
GAGAAAGAAGGGCTTGCGCACTTTTTATGAATGGTATCTAACAAATCATTTTAAAGATTTTAATTCGATGATCCTAACTTTATAATTAAAATCTTCCGGAGCTAAAGCAAAGTTGGTCAAGTTCATATCCCCATCAACATCGTCATAAGAATAATTATGTGTCGAAAAGTCACAACTTGCTATAGGTACGCGGCCAACCGTATAGCCAATTCCTACAACATTTCAATATTATGGTTATCGACTTTTTATAAATGGAGCTCACCTTCAGGTCCAAAATAGGCACCGATCAAGTTTTGTTGAGCACCTGAACTTAATTTAGCAATATTTATGCCAGCAGCATCGGTGAAAGCACCGCCAAAACCAATAATAGTTTGATTCTTTTGAGTTTCATCTGGTGTTAGGGTAATATTAGTAGGTTCTAAAATAGGAATATTTTTTGAGAGGTTTGAATTAAAGATATGACATTTGTAAATACAAAATTTCATGCTATTTGGACGAGTTTTTGAAAATTCGAACTGTTACTCCAAGGGATAAAAAATTCGAATTTTCAAAAACTTGTCCAAATAACATGAAATTTTGTATTTAGGAGGTTTTTCGACATGGCTTTTTTCGTTATGTTTGCATGAAAAGCTTGATAGCCCATCATTTCGCGTTACCGGTGGTGCTTCAGGGAGGCGTTTATGGACTTTTTTTAATGATGTTTACTTTTTTTCGATAAGTATTCTTAATTTTGTCAGTTTTTTAAAGTGCTCATTAATGCTTTGCAAAATTTTCGATTGGAAAACCTTTATGAGAGATTGCAACTTTCAGATAACGCTTTAAGGAATGGCTAGTATCAATGCGACTTCTTCATGGTTCACTACCTAGTCATCTCAAGGATTTCAATTGGCGTGAACATTTCGGTCAGCGAAATGAAGTGCTCTTCAGCCTATGGTCACAGGTTGCGACTTTCTTTCCGTGCATAAAGGCTTTCATGATTTTTATCCCAACGGCCCTCTCTAGGCCATAAGAGGTGTCAAAGCCCATGCCCCCGAAGAAATGCCTCTCTAGAATATCCCATGTAACGAGAAATGATGGGCTATCAAGCTTTTCATAGTTTTCATGCAGAAATAACGATACCAATGTGTTTTTCAACTAAAAACCCTAATAAGATGTTTTTTGGTCGATTTTAAAAGAAAAATTTTTTGAACGTTCGTGCCTCGATAAGTGCGGCCCAAAAAGTGAGCTCTGAATTTGTAGATTTTAACCGCTGGATGTTACCCCTAGGAGGAGTCCTTGCCTGAATCCCGGATCATTGTGAATTGAACACTTACTTCTAGAAGTATCAAAATTTAATGTAGTCCTCAAAAAGCGTTTTCCACTTTGTGACGACGTATAAACAGCCGCTTGGCCTTGACTTAAAGTTCCAAGGGGTGGGAACTCATCGCAATAAGTCGAGTTACAAACACAATTAATATTTGACCCTTGATATGACTTTTGGATACATGTCTTCTGAGCCGAAGCATGTGCTAAATTAAGCTAATATTTTGCTCTTAAAAACTTTAAAAACCTGTTAATAAACCTAATGCAACTAATATATAAGTTAGAAACTCCATTTCAGACATAAAATAAAAAGGACGATGTGTTTACAAGAAAAGCTCTGCTTATATATCTTACTTTTTAATGGATTTTTAAGATAATATTTGACACTGGTCTTTATAGTGATAACATTTGACACTGGTCTTTATTGTGAATGTATGTAGGTTAAATTTTATTGATAAAATAACTACAGGGCGTGGAAACAACTGGATTTTTTGGCGATTTTATGAAATTTTTCAAAAATTTTTAAATTTTCACAAAAGTAACACTATAGGGGATTTTTATATGCGAATAATCAATTTCGCGTATTGCCAAACCTTGAAAATGCTTCCCTGACCTTGAATTAGCCCTTTCTTTCGCTTCAATAAATTCACCTTTCCCTGAATCTGGTTCAACGAAACGTTTTCGAGGTTCAACAAGGCACGCAACCGATTTCTCGCATAGAAAATCCTCTATTCGATGAAAATTAAAAGCTTGAAAATCTTTGAAAAATAATGTAAAAATCACAAAGTCAAGATTTTTGTCACACCCTATATAAAACCATAAAGCATGTGGCCTGCATATGATAGCAAATTCTTCCGTGTTATGATTTCCTGCTCAGTGCTCACTTTATTAATTTCCATTCTCTCGACCTGCTGACTTTTTCTTCATTTTATTTGTTAATGGATTTTTATGATCACATTTGCACTCAACTTTATTGTGAATGTATGGAGTAATTAAATTTTATTAATACAATAACTACAGGGAATGGAGACAACTTTATTTTTTTGGCGATTTTGTGCAATTGTTTTCAAAATTTTTCATGCTTTTAAAAGGCGATATCTCGAAAATTCGCACAGGAAATGGGAGTACGCCAAAAAGTGTCACTACAACTTGAAGTCTATATTATTTTTAAGTACCTAGTGAGTGATTAACAAAAACATAAAAATTAGGTTCCGTGCCTTTATACTTGTGGATCTAGGGTCATGTTTGGCAAAAATCGTCATCAGGACCATTTTAGTATTTCTATAACTTTTTCTATAAATGCGTTTCATACAATTTAAAACACTTTTTATTGTCCATCATTGCCCTTTTCAATGACATCAAAACTATGTCCCAAGTCTTTGTAGTTTTCGAGAAAAGTGACTTTCTTTCTATAGATAACGATTTTTTACCCTCTCAAAAATCGCTTTTTGAGCTCTAGCTCAAAATTTTTTCGCTACGGAAGCTCCGAGTTGCACATAAAAATAAACTAGAATTCCTGGGAAATCCCTGGCTAAGTCACATTTCAGTAGCCAGATGCAAAAAAATGTCTCCATAGCTAAAACTGAAGGAGGTCAAAAATTGAAAATTCTTTCGATTAGCGAAATTTGCTATAATTTATATATATTCAGAAAATTCATAAAAAATGGAGCATTTTTTGTTTTTGCAGTAAATTCTGAATCGCTTTGAGATAATCGCGTTTGAAGTTTGCGATTTTTGAAATTTGTTTTGAATTTGAAATTGCCGCAAAGACCCCAGTAACCTTAACCGTTATAAAAAATTTTTTTCACAAATTCATATTTTTCAAAAAATTAAATTTTTTTCTTGAAATGAGAGTGAGCGAATTCAATTCCTCGTCTAAAATTACTCCAACTTTCAAATTTTCTGACTCGACTTTAAAATGGATCGGTTTTAGCTTTCGACTTTCGAAAAAAGATCGGTTTTGACCGGCTTCAACTTTTGAACACTAGTACAGGGGGTACATATATCCCCTCCATCAAGGGCTAAAAAATGTTTAAAAAATTCAAAGAGACCTCTATGTTTTTGACCAAAAAATTTCGCCAACTAGAGTCGGGATCTTGTACACCCATGAAAAAATCCTGGATACGGCATTGTTACTAATAGCCTAATTTCTGGAATGTTTCTAAAAAAGTTTATGATTGACATTCTAATCACTATAAACAATTGTTGTAAAAGATTTAGGCTCTAGGCTTAAATTGATTACGCCGCCTTGTTTATTGATAATTGAAATTTGATAAGTTGCAGACCCGTCTTTGTTGTTCAGCACAACAACTTTTTGTCCAGATGGTGTTAGTGCTGCGACACTATCAATGTTGGTAGAACTTGTTAATCCCATTTTGTTAATACCAATCATAACAGAATCCGGGACAATGAATTTCCTAAAAGTATATGCGAAATCAATTAAAATTTGAATTCCCGCAGGAGCCGGCTTTCGTTTCAATACACAATTGAAGCAAAAATGGATTTTTTAGTGGAAAATCCATTTTTGCTTCAATTTTTAAATTTTTATAAACTGAACAAGAATCTTGCATAACCCAATAGGGGGTCATGAAGATTTTTTTTAGAACTCGAGACTTGTGTCAATCGATGTCTCGTACCCGAAAACTCCCAAGTACCAAAAATCAGCCAATTCGGAGAAAATTTTTTCGAGAAACGTACTGAGCGTGCACCCCCTTTAAATTACAAAAAATTTACGCAAGATGCCCGAGCGCATAATACATAGGCTGTTTTTCAAATTCATCGGTGGTATTACTGACAAGTATTGGTGCGTCGACAAAATTGCCAACCCAGTTTGGTCCACCACGTGGGTCTAGGCACATGTTCCAATCGACCCATCCGGTAACCCAGTTTTGAAGAATCTGAAATATAGTGTCTATAAATTTTAATAGTACCAATTAACTAACCGCCATTATACGTTGCATATAAGTGTCTCCTTGACTCCATTGTCCCGGTTTTGTACCACCTGTATTACAAGCCTTAAATTTTTTCTTTCTTTTTATACTTTTTTTCAAAAACCTCTGTGTACAACATCCACTTTCCATTTAACTTTGCATGAGCTTCAGATAAAATAGTTGGACTCGTGCTAGAATCATGATACCAATGCACAGCCAATCCATCGACCATATTAAATGCATCTTGATCTCCAAATACCTAATAGGTTTTAAATTACTGAGAAAATTGTTTATAGAAAACCGTGTTAGTATAGTCGAGAACCATGTCTCGATTATGATCCAGAACCATGAGCTTCAAATTTTTTGTGGTTGGATTGGCACGTAATGTTTGTCCCCATGCTCCTTTGGCAAAATCACTAAAAAATAATAGAAAAAGGCATAATTGGGCACAAGGGTAGTGAACTTTTCAAAAAAGGTGCTGTACCCCCTCCCGAATTTTTTTCTGATTCCCAAGGGGAAAAATTTCAACTTTCCTAGGAAAAGAGTATTGTGCCTTAGTGCCCCAAGGCCCAAAATAGTGACAAAAAGCACTAATTAGTGCCTTTATGGAATATTTATCCCCCTCCTCGCTCACTGTTTAAAGGCCTTTTCCCCAAAATCCGAAGGTCGTGTTAGTTGACTTGTCAAAATTGGAGGATCGAGCTAGTCGACTTGTCAGCTTAAAAAGGCTTTTTTTAAACGATTTTTTAGCAAAAATAGCCATTTTTGGCAAAAATAGCTTTTTTGAAGATTTTTTGTGAAAAATTGTCAAATTTTGGTATTTTTTTAAAATGAAAAATGAGTAAATTTGAAAAATTTTGGTAAAAATCTTAAGGGGAACATTATAAAAATTTGCGCATTTCGCTTGCAAATGTTTTACTAGTTGACTTGGATATTTTCTAGGAACTCCACCGTCTCTTAAATGAGGGAGGGGGTTTTAAAATGTTGTCCCCATTCACTCTACATATGAAAACCCTTTAAGTGACTCCCTCTCCCTAATTCACCTGTAAGGCACCTAAAAAATTATTTCATAACATCTTATCTAAAACATCTTTTATTACTTGGCCTTAACCACAGTCCTCTTAAAAGGTGTGGCCAAGTCTCACTCAGAGAGAGAACTTGCTTAGAGTAATTCTATGGATATGTATATTGCATGAACTAGGATGTCCTCTAGATTGCCTATTGTATTTTATGTCTGTATTCCCCTCCCTTATCTACCCCTCAATAAATATGTTAGTATGATTAAATGTATTGCAATATTATTTTACATGTTTACTTAGGTACTAACCGGTAAGATAACTAGTTTAAGCACGCAAATATACAATGTTGGAAACTTTGTCTTCCTGGACAGGTCTGTATAGACTAGACTAATCATGGAAAAGGGATTTTCCAACCCTTACACACCCTAGTGAGTAAAAACTTTGAAGAGTACCGTTCCATTCCGGAAGTATAAATCATTGATTGCCATCCTTGAGACGCAGCAGGCTCATTTTGCATGGTTACACCCCAGAAATTAATTCCATTCTTTGCATATTCCTCAAAAAATCTAAATGATAAACGATATTTATGTTTAATGAAATCCTAAATTACCTAACAAAATAATTCGCCCAAGTTTGATAATATGGGCCATTTACATTCCCTTTCAAATAGCCACCATGTTCCATATCCCCATTAGTTTTCATCCATGCTGGAGCTGACCATGGCGAACCAAATAGCTTTAATTGATTTCCTGTTTTAGAAAGAAGGTTTTGTGCATTTTTTATAAATGGTATCTAAACATTGTAGTTGTATTATTGGTTAAGAAGTGAGGTGGGAGAGGGGCAGGGGCAAAAATGCGGGTAATTCAACCTTATTATTAAAATCTTCTTGAGTTAAAGCAAATTCGGTCAAGTTCATATCTCCATCAACATCGTCATAAGAATAATTATGTGTCGAAAAATCACAACTGGCTATAGGTACACGGCCAACCGTATAGCCAATTCCTAAAACATTTCAATCTTATGGCTATCAACTTTTTATAAATGGAGCTCACCTTCATGCCCAAAATAGGCACCGATCAAATTTTGTTGAGCACCAGAACTTAATTTAGCAATATTTATGCCAGCAGCATCGGTGAAAGCACCGCCAAAACCAATAATAGTTTGATTCTTTTGAGTTTCATCTGGCGTTAGGGTAATATTAGTAGGTTCTAAAATACCGTAAATACTGTAAAAACGCCCCCTCCCCTTGGAGATTTTGTGTGCATTTTTAACCGTTTCGGGCATATCTGGGGATGGTTGTTTCTTCAAGGGGTTGAAAAACAACCACCCCAGATATGCCGAAACTGTTAAAAATGCACACAAAACCTCCAAGGGGGCGTTTTACAGTATTTACGGTATTAGGAATATTTTTTAAGAAGTTTGAATTAAAAAGATGACTTTTGATTTTGACCGCTGGATTACCCCCATACATATAACATTTGTTAAATAAAAAATGAAATTCTTGAATTCTTGCCTGAAACGAACTCTTACTTCTAGAAGTATCAAAGTTTAATGTAGTCCTTAAAAAACGTTTCCCACTTTGTGACGACGTATAAACAGCCGCTTGGCCTTGGCTTAAAGTTCCAAGGGGTGGAAAGTCATCGCAATATGTCGAGTTACAAACACAATTAATATTTGACCCTTGATATGCCTTTTGGATACATGTCTTTTGGGCCAAAGCATGTGCTAAATTAAGCTAATATTTTCTTCTTAAAATCTTCAAAAACCTGATAATAAACCTAGTGCAACTAATATATAAGTTAGATACTCCATTCAGACATAAAATAAAAAGGAATGTGTTTACAAGTTAAGCTCTGCTTATATCTCTTACGTCTTAATGGATTTTTATGATAATATTATTGATTTTTATTGCCATTGTATGGAGTAGATTAAATTTTATTGATAAAATAACTACAGGGCGTGGAAAAAACTGGATTTTTTGGCCATTTGGTACAATTTTTTCAAAAATTTTCAAGCTTTTAAATTTTCACAAAATAACACTATAGCGGGTTTTTATATGTGAGTAGTCGATTTCGCGTATTGCTAAACCTTGAAAATGATTTCCTAACCTTGAATCAGCCTTTTTCTTTAGCTTCAATACATTCACCTTTCTCTGAATCAGGTTCAGCGAAGTATTTTCGAGGTTCGACAAGGCATGTAATCGATTTCTCACGTAGAAAACACTTTATAAGGTTATTCGATGAAAAATAAAAGCTTGAAAATCTTTGAAAAATCATGTAAAAATTCAAAATCAAGTTTTTTGTCATACCCTGTAAAAACCATAAAGCATATGCTCTTCACATGATAGAAAATGTTTTCGTGTTATGATTCCCTGTTCAGTGATCACTTGATTAATTTCCATTTCCTGGATCTGTTGTCTTTTTTCATTTTCTAGACCTCTCTATTCCCAAACGAAAGACTCTAGACACTTGACTATCGAGCGCATCTTTTTCAAAAAATAATTTTCTTGCAACCACTTGGATCTAGGCACATATTCCAATCAATCCATCCGGTAACCCAGTTTTAAAGGACCTGTAATATACAGGGTGTCTCACAAATAAAGATTCTCATGCTGATTTCTTCGATTTCGCCCAAACATATACCAATTTTTTACCCATGGTGAGAGTAAAAAAAATTGCAAAAAATTTTTCCGACTGATACTCCTATGCGGAGATAGAGCCCAAAATGTGATTTTGGGATCAAAATTAGGGTTCAAAAAATGGTCATAACGTTTTATGATTAAAAGCTTTTTCATAACTCTTTTTGCATTTGACAGAGGGTGAAAAGACGCAAATTATGGTTTATTATGGTATATTAATTTTCAAAAGTTTCGGTTTCAACCTATCGCTTTTCAAATTTTCCGACTCGACTTTTTTGATTTTCTGGAATGTTTCTAAAGTTTATTGTTGACATTCTAATCACTATAAACAATTGTCGTAAAAGATTTAGGCTCCAGGCTTAAATTGATTACGCCGCCTTGTTTATTGATAATTGAAACTTGATAAGTTGCAGACCCGTCTTTGTTGTTCAGCACAACAACTTTTTGTCCAGAAGGTGTTAGTGCTGCGACACTATCAATGTTGGTAGAACTTGTCAATCCCGTTTTGTTAATGCCAATCATAACAGAATCCGGGACAATGAATTTTCTAAAAGTAAAAAATAAATCATTAATGGTAGTACGAAATCAATTCTGCACGCCCAGTACGCTTCGTTAAAAAAATTTTCTTCTTCAAATTACCCGAAAACCCTCAAGTACCAAAAATCAGCCAATTCAGCGCAACAATTTTTTCGAGAGGCGTACTGGATGTGCACCCCCTTTAAATTAGAAAAAATTTACGCAAGATGTCCGAGCGCATAATACATAGGCTGTTTTTCAAATTCATCGGTGGTATTACTGACAAGTATTGGTGCGTCGACCAAATTTCCAACCCAGTTTGGTCCACCACTTGGGTCTAGGCATATGTTCCAATCGACCCATCCGGTAACCCAATTTTGAATAGCCTGAAACATAGATCTATAAATTTTAAAAGTATCAATCAACTAACCGCCATTATATGTTGCATATATCTGTCTCCTTGAATCCATTGTCCTGGATCTGGACCACCATTACAAGCCTTAAATTTTTTCTTTCCTTTTAAACTTTTAAACCCAAAAACCTCTGTGTACAACATCCACTTTCCATTTAACTTTGCATGAGCTTCAGATAAAATAGTTGGGCTCGCGTTGTCATCTGCATACCAATGCACAGCCAATCCATCGACCATATTAAATGCATCTTGATCTCCAAATACCTAATAAAAAAAATAAGTTACTATGAAAATTGTTTATAGAAAACCGTGTTAGTATAGTCGAGAACCATGTCTCGATTATGGTC
>OZJO01005844.1:0-25505 GCA_900406225.1 Acrobeloides nanus | reverse complement strand
TACCGTAAATTTCTTCGAACAATTTGAATTTGTCTGTGTCTTGAAACGAAAACATCGCAACCAAAATTTTAACGTACTTGCACTGTTCCTTTAAGATTTTTTCTTAAATTTTATGCCAAACGACTCCTTATGGTACAAAATGAAAAACCCCCAAGTCACCAAAGCTCTAGCATTAATAGAACGCGGTAAAAAAAATATATAATTTTTTGTCTCTACCCGAAATCGAACCTACAACGTGCAAAAATTAAGAAACTGGTGGAGAGAGGTCTCTATCCACTCAACCATCAGTTCTTATTTAGTAAAAGGTACCCTGGGTCAAGCTGTGAGGGTCCCTTGTCAGAGATGTAATTTGTTTCTATTTTTCGTATTATTGCTCTAACTTTTTTTCTTTTAATCCAATCTCAATCATTTTTTTTTTCATATTATTTTTCACTATTTTTCTAACAATCAATTCTTAGAATTGTGCTCTGATCACGATGGTATATCGTGACTGGGGTTGGGATCACACGTGGGCTGCGGGGTATCGTGACGACAGGGCAGTATTGGAGGGTTGTACCGAGGGATCAAGGGGAGTCGTGCCGAGGGGTCGAGAGAGTCGTGCCGGAAGGGGGGGGGTGATTTTATTATTTTGGTCTGTCATTACGACAAACCAGGATTTTGGGGTTGTGTTGGGGGCCAAGAGGGTTGTGCTTTAAAAAAAATTACGACAGACTACGCGCCCACGTGTGGTTGGGATCGCACCTTCAAAAGTTAGTTCGAACAGACAAACATTACGTTTTTATATAAGAAGACTAGCGGAACACACGCTTCGATCATGAATTTTGGCTAGTCAAGGGGACCATTTTTGAGCCCCTTGTCCTTTAGCGAGGGAGTGCTCGTACGCCCTTCCATACTCAACTGCGCTTACCCCAGCTGTCTATAAATAAAATTTTTAGAAGCCAGCTTAAGCTCAGAAGGTATGAGTCTAGTGAAAAAATTCAGAAACAAATATCTGAACATTTATTCCGACTTGATTCGCTCAACGCACCCAGAACTTTCAACTATTGATATTGTGAAAAGAATAAGTCAAATTATGCTTATTCTAGCAGCTATTGAGGTTTATAGTTTTTTTTTAAAATTTTTTACATCGACTTTTTAGAAAGCAGCTCAAGCTTCGGAAGAAACCATCGCCATGATGACTTTGTTCAATATGGCTGGTATGAGAGGAACTTTTACATATGACTTTTATGTTCGAAGAAAAGATCCTTTCGCGGAGCAGGCTACAACTTGTTCTATTAATAAAATGAATTTGTTGTAGATTATACTTTTTTTCATCAAATAATTTTTATACATTATATGATGTTTTGGAGTAAGTTCCCCTGGGTCTCGCCAATTAACGTTGACTAAACACGACAAAAAAAATTTTATTTTCTTCCAAAAATTACCCATTTTGGGGTAATTTTATGCGAAAAATTTATTGCGCGCATTCACGCAACCTGAAAACCACAAAAAATTGTGACAACTCGCCAAAAACGACCACATAGGGATGCATGAGGGGATATTTGTTCATTTCTCAAGAAAATCGAATTGCATCCCTGCGTGGTCGTTTTTGGCGAAATTTCATCATTTTTCAGCAGTTTTCAGGTTGCGGAAGTGGGCGCAATTGATTTTTCGCATAAAATTACCCCTAAGTGGGTAATCTCTGGAAGAAAATAAAAATTTTTTTACCGAGTTTAGCCAACGTTAAGTGGCTTGAACCAGGGGAATTTGCTCCAATGATTTTTATACGTTATAAGAATTTGTTGTATATTATACTTTTTTTCGTAAAATAATTTTTATATGATTACGTTGGTCTATACATAAAGAATTTTAATTCTCGTAAAGAATTTTTTAATTCATATGTGTTAAAGGGCACATATGAATCTTCTTATATAATACGTGCAATATAGTCTGTCTGTTCGGACTATCTTTTGCAGGTTAGATCTAATCTGCAATATCGATACAACACGTTAGAGAGAGGGGGATACCCCACTAAAAAATTAAAAAAGTAATACATATCCTACTACTATAAATGTATAATGTTTGTCTGTGAATTTGTTTGTTTGTCCAGGCGATCTCGGGGATGTTAGATTTAAACCCTGAGTGCCATTGCAAAAGTTGTAGGGGACGGCGAGAGAAGATGATTGACACCTAAATCATCGAAATCGGAAACAAAAAAATTTTCACTTTTTTTGATTCTTTTATTTTACTCTAGAGTAAAACGATTGGGAGTGCCACTCGAAATCACTCTCAGAGAAACCGCGAGCGCGTTAGCGCTCGATCCTAGGTACTTACTTTTTTATTTATCTGACGGAGGCACTCGGAAGCGCTCGGATACGCTTGTGATCAAAAGAAGGTGCATGAGAGCGCTCAGTGGACTTAGGAGCGCGGGTGTGCGAAAAAAGTGGATTTGTGTTGTTTTTTGACCCGAAAATTGATTTTTCTAAGGGTAATTTTATGCTCCTAGGGGTAAGTTTATGCGGGAAATGGATTACGCGCATTCCCGGACCTTGAAAATGCTCCCCTGATATAGGGAAAAAATCGGGTTTTTGAAAATGCGAAAAATGTCCATTTTCGCTTCAAAAACACAATTTTTCCCTGAATCAGGAAAGCATTTTCAGGGTTCGGGAATGTGCGCAATCGATTCCCTGCATAAATTTACCACTTTTTTTTGTAAAAAACAAACACCCTGTAAAAAAGCCGTAAAAATCACGGCCTTGTAACACCCTTGGGAGAGAGTAACCCCAAAAAATCAAATTAAAAATTTTTTAATTGACAATCAGTTATCGGAATGGACTACAATCTATTTATCAAAAAGTAAAAATTTTGTCTAGAGCACAAAAATTATATCAAAAAATCTTGCTTTCATGGAAAAAACTGATGCAATAACTTTTATTCTTCCATAAAATTATATCAATTTCCTTAAGGAAAATTGTCCCTGATGTATGTATCTTTTCCCTTCCTTTGTTTACTTGCAAAAAAACACTAAAATGGCAATTAAAAAGCCGGATGGGTATTGTTTTATTGTTATCGCAAGATTTTTGTCAAGGAAGTGTGCCCTGCCCGAGATCCGCATTAATTTGTACTATAAAAAGAGTCAAAATGGAACTAAAAAATATTGTTTGGTTGGCAAACTTCTACGACAAGCAGTGTCAATATGAAGTTGCTCGTGCTATTAGCATTGGTTGGAGTGGCATTTGGTATTGTGGAGATAGGGATTACTAAAGTGGCTAGTCCCAGGACTAAGCTGATGCAAGCAGGTTAGTATAGACCCCCCCCCCCTAGGGTGCATTACATAAGTCGATGTGCGGGGTGTTCCTTACCCTCTCTCTTATCGGTATAGCTGGGGAGATATGCGGTAGATGGTCATAATCCCTATGATATAATAAAGCCATGTATATAGTGAAAGGGTATCCCAACTAACACTCTTCTACCAACCTCAGTATACCAAAAGTTAAGTCTAAGAATCCTAAGCCTAAGAAAACTAAGCCTAAGCCTAAATAGTTTCAGTATAAAATAAATATATTTCCTTTTAGGTCTCTGGCCCACTTATCTCAAATACAAAGAAGCCTTGCGTCTTCAAAACAAGGCTGCCGTCCTTGCTTCCGTCTCACAACCCGTCAACGACTACGAAGACTTCGAATACGTCGGCAACATCACTATCGGAACCCCCGGCCAACCTTTCGTTGTCATCCTCGACACCGGAAGTGCCAACCTCTGGGTCCCCAACAAAGGTTGCCGCACTTGCACAGGAAAAAAATCTTTTGATCAGACTGCATCATCAACATATGTGAAAAATGGTCAAACTTGGAGTATCCAATATGGTACTGGTGCAGCAAAAGGTACCTTGGGACAAGACACAGTTAGATTTGGAGCTACTGGTACCAATCAATTGGTTGTTCCCACAACTGTTTTTGGCCAAGCTACTTCGATTGATCAAGATTTGCAACAAGATGTCGCCGATGGTATCCTCGGATTGGCCTTCCAATCTTTGGCTGTTGACAATGTTGTCCCTCCATTGGTAAACGCTATCAACCAAGGACTTTTGGATAACCCCTACTTTACCGTCTTCCTTCAAGAAAAAGGTGCCCTAGACAATGTTCGAGGTGGTACATTCACTTATGGTGGGCTAGATACGAAAAATTGTGGAGCGCTCATCGCCTGGCAGCCACTTTCTTCAGCCACCTATTTCCAATTCCGTGTTACACAAGTTGGTGTTGGCTCGTATTCAAGCTCCACTGGATGGGATGTGATTTCTGATACTGGTACATCTTTCATTGGTGGCCCACAAGCGATCACTGATGCCTTGGCTCAACAAGTTGGTGCTACTTATAATGCAAAGTAAGTGCTCGTCAAAAACTTTTATCATAAAAATTTTAGCTATGGCGCCTACTTCATTGATTGCAATGCCAATCCACCACCATTCACTCTTGTAATTGGCGGCAAGACCTACTCAATTACTGAGGTATTCTAAATAATAGCAATAACAAATGAAAACAATCTGAAATTTTTAGAAACAATTGAAAGTTGATGCCGGCAATGGCCAATGCTACTGGGCTGTCTTCCCATTCGACTTCGGTGGTTTTGGACCATCCTGGATTCTTGGAGGTATTATTTCATTCTCAAAATCCTAATAGAGGCTTGGATAGGTCTATTTTTTCCTGCCTCACTTTCTTCCTATTCATTTTCAGAAGGGATGAGGGGTGCGCAGCCCACAACAGGAGTTATATCAAATTACTGGGGCTTTTGCGTATGCCCAACGCCCCGGAGTCAAGGGATTCCATATGCCCAAGGCTTCGGAAACCGAACTTAGACGCTCCGGGCTCAACGTTGCTTAACTTGCAAGATCGAATAGTCCGGCGGCGTACCGAGAGAACTATGCTTCTTCGAAAACTATGCTCTCTATTGGAGCGTCTGGATCGGAAGTGGGAGCCTGGGCAGGCTTCATGCATAGTCCGAGTCATTCCTGAGTCTCGGGGAAGCTCTGGGAGGTGGTGGCTGTTGAGAGCGCAGATGGCGAAGCGGCTGTTTATGCGCCTTTGCGCAAGGGAGGGGGGTTCTATGCGAGGAAGCGATAGCGCACATTGAAAAAACTTGAAAACGCTTCCCTGAAACAGCCCAAAACTCCAAGGGTCCCATGGTTCGGTGGTGCTGGGCTTGCTTCAGGCGCCCTTCAAGACTGGTTCAAACCCCTCTTGAGGCCAAAAAATTTTGCCTAGTAGTAACACCCTCTTCGGATGGCCAGAACTGTTGCAAGTTCTTTCAACCCAGCTTATAAGGGGCACAATGTCTGAAGAAACCGGTTCTCTAGAAGGTTCGGCATTACTGGGTGAGGGGCGGGTGAGATAGCTGAAATGATCACGCTTGATCGCAAATTCGAATAATTTCTAAAATTTTAGATCCATTCATCCGCCAATACTGCAATACCTATGACCTTGGTAACAAAAGAATCGGCTTTGCTCCAGCCAATGGCGCATAAAGTTTTACAAATCAAACAATAAATTTTTTTTGTTTCGCTTTAAAATTTTTCTTCTTTCATATAAATAAATAATATAATAATTTTATTTCAAAACCACACCAAATTTAATTATTGCGGATATCCTTGTCTGTGATGCTTGTTCTTAAAAACTCGTAAAATTTTTATGTTTACACTCCCCAAATTGCATCAAGAGCACTCTAAACTTTACTATACTCCACTGATAACTAAACCAGGGTCAATAATTTCTGCCGAGAAAAATAGGACAATAAAATGTTAAAAGCCGGATGGAGACCGTCTTTATCACACACATTAAAAGAACTAAAAAGCGGCATCAAAGATTAGGATCCGGGATGGTGCGTTTATTAAAGAGCAGAATGAGAAGGAAAGTTATTGTTCGATTCGACAACCTTCGAGGAAAGTCGTTTCATCAACATGAAGTTGCTTGTTTTGTTGGCATTGGTTGGTGTGGCAGCTGCGGCTGTAGAAATTGGGATCACCAAGGTGGCGAGTCCTCGTACGAGGCTTATGAAATCAGGTTGGTATAAATAGTTGGAGCTACTTCGGCTCTTATAAGCCTAAGCCTATGACCTAAGTCTAAGGACTAAGCCTAAGGCTTAAGCCTAAGTCTTAAACCTAAGCCTAAGATTTCTAAATTTCGGGATTCTAAATTTTGGGTTATAGCGCAAAAATGATTCAATTTCAAAGTTTCAGATTCGTAAAAACGGACGGGGTTGAAGGAAACTAGAGGTGCAGCAAAATTTAAATTTTTTCACGATACCCAAAAATTTTCATTTTCGAAAAGTGCTTCAAAAATATCAATTTTGGAAGAAGCACGTTTTTTTATTTTTATGAGGGGTAGGAGAAAAACTCGTTTATGCTCTGAGGCATTTCTATGCTAAAATTTCAGGCTTGTGGCCAACCTACCGCAAGTACAAGGAAGCTTTGCGCCTTCAAAACAAGGCTGCCGTCCTTGCCTCCGTCTCACAGCCCGTCAACGACTACGAAGACTTCGAATACGTCGGCAACATCACTATCGGAACCCCCGGTCAACCTTTCGTTATCATCCTCGATACCGGAAGTGCCAACCTCTGGGTCCCCGAAAAAGGTTGCAAAACATGCAAAGGCAAGAAAGAGTTCGACAAAACCGCATCCTCCACGTTCGTAGCCAATGGTAAAGCATGGAGCATCCAATATGGTACTGGTGCTGCCAAGGGTATTTTGGGTGAAGATACCGTGAGATTTGGAGCTACAGGAACCAATCAATTGGTCGTCCCAAAAACCACCTTCGGATTAGCTAAATCTATTGATCAAGATTTGCAACAAGATGTCGCTGATGGTATCCTCGGATTGGCCTTCCAATCTTTGGCTGTTGACAATGTTGTCCCTCCATTGGTGAACGCTATCAGCCAAAATCTTTTGGATAACCCTTACTTCACCGTTTATCTTCAAGAAAAAGGTGCTACCGACAACGTTCCCGGTGGTACGTTCACTTACGGTGGAATGGATACCAAAAATTGTGGATCGCTCATCGCCTGGCAACCACTTTCTTCTGCCACCTACTTCCAATTTAGTATGGCCGGTATTGCTGTCGGCTCTTACTCAAACAACAAGGCTTCGGATGTGATCTCTGATACTGGTACATCTTTCATCGGAGGACCACAAACGATCACTGATGCTATGGCTGCAGTTGTTGGAGCTACCTATGATGATTTGTAAGCAGCTAATAAAAATTATTCTAAAAAAATTTTAGGTATGGAGCTTACTTCATTGATTGCAATGCCAGTCCACCACCAGTCACTATTACCATTGGCAGCAACAAATACATGCTTACTGAGGTATAAGACAATTTTAAGATTTTTTTAAAAATAAAAATTTTTTAGAAACAATTGAAAGTTGATGCCGGCAATGGCCAATGCTACTGGGCTGTCTTCCCATTCGATTTCGGTGGCTTCGGACCATCCTGGATTCTTGGAGATCCATTCATCCGCCAATTCTGCAACACCTACGATCTTGGTGGCAAGAGAATCGGTTTCTCCAAGGCCAATGGAGCATAAATTTGAAAATTATTTTTTTCATTTTTTAACTAATAAAAATTGTCCTTTTACTATAAGAAAATTTGTATTGCTCTTTTTTGGTGTCTTGTTAAGTCAAAGTAGACTATAGGAGGGTCGCTCTATTATCAATATTTTTCTTTTTCTTTAATTAGGACCACTCCTTTGCTCATAAAAAGAAAAGATAACATTTTATTATGGAAGGTAAAATCATTACGTCGTAGTTTTGATTGTTGGTTTTTAGAAGTCAAAGAATGGATATTATTCATGCATTAAAGGGCTAGTCTATTTTTGGGGAGTTGTGATAAAGCACAAAAGCATTTTCGCTTTTAAGGTACTACTTGAAAATCTAACGGTTAAAAGTTATGAGCAAAATAAAATAATTTTCAAACGTGTTTAAACATTGAAACGAAGAGCTTGTATCTAGGCAAAATTAAGTTTGTTTATTGATATGGTAACCCTACAAATGTAGAGTTGCCATTTAGTTTGCTCCAAATTTATGGTGACCCTACAAATGTAGGGTTGCCATATAGCATTGCCACATTTTTAAGACTTTTGCTATACTTTTCATAGTCATTTGGATTGAGGGTCAAAAAATTGGATGGAGGTGGGATGTGGACTTGTCATTAACAGCATGAAAATATGCAAATAGAAAATTTTCATAGATTAAAAATGACATAAACTTTAGACTTAAACAAAATTAATTTTATTCTAAATAAAAAAGAAAATGCTAAAAAATAATAATATTAATTTCTTGTATCAATTGAATAGATGCTTCCACGATCCGCAACAGTGTTATGACTTTGATCACCTATCGTTTGAGCTGAACCTATCGTTTGAGCTGAACTACCTCTTCGTGAACCTCCATTTAGAGTGCCATTATTAGATATATTCTTATTGGCAGAGGAATTTTTAAGAATGTTGTTATTTCTATTCGATTTTTTTGAAATGCCAATTAACTCGAATACAGCTGTTCTCAGTGTCTTATTCAAGATTAGATAAACTATAGGTGTGTCTCCTAAAATAAGTACATTAAACGATTGGAGGAGATATACAGGGCGGCTCAGATGAACCCGACACCCCTCCCCCAATCCTAATGTAATCATCGCTTTTAAGCAACCAACTTATCTGAAAATCAAAATCCTGGAGCTAATTTTATACGAGGAATTGATTCCGCTTATTTTCGAAATATGAAAAATTTTGTCTGACCCTGATTCAGATAATTTTCGCTTCAATACATCGTATGTCCGTTCAAGAGGGTTTGAGCGTTTTGAAGCGAAAATAGCATGAGTCGTAATCAAGGAAGTGTTTTCATACTTCGAAAATGCATTTTATCGATTCCTTGTATAAAAGTACACTGAAAAATGATGTTTAAATAAAAACAAAATAACTTCCCTAATCCTGAATAGTTTTCCTAATCCAGGAAAGGGTGCGATGTATTGAAGCGAAAATTACCCAAATCAAAGTCATAAAAAATTTTTTAAAGTTCGAAAATAAGCGGAATCAATTCCTCGTATAAAATCTCCCTCAGGAGATTGATTTTTCAGATAAATTTATTGCTTAAAACGATGGTTTCATTTAGAATTGGGGTGTCGGATTCATTTGGGCCAAGCTGTAATTTAGATCAAATTCACCCCCACCCAATTACAAAAATTTGGAGTGCGGCACTTTTGTGGAAAATAGAACACTCTCTTCTCAAATAGGGAGTGATGTTCTGAGGCAATTTTTTGTTCATTACGTTGTCACTTCTTTCCTTCATAAAGGGGATTAGCAGCACAAAGCACAACATCACTCCCTATTTGAGAAAAGAAAGGGGCATCTCAATATGTGAAATGAGACATCATACCATGTACACAAATCCAGCAAGCATGTGCAAAAATCAAAAGTAGTTGTGGGAGTGGTATAAATTGGTTGAAAACATATACTATGGCAGCAAAAAACATTTCTATACAAATGCACATTGATTGGAGTGTCATCTAGAAAATTCATGAATAATTAATTTTGGAAATAAATTCTATCATACACGCTTATTATTCCGGCCATTTTTGGTGGAATGGAATTAAAAAAATGAAATCCTTATGATTTTTTGACGGCCAAATCATATTGGGAGGAGGGGAAGAAGGACACCAATGGCTGGTTTAAATCTACTCACTCGTTTTTGAAGCTTCGATATATGCGCATGTTTAAAAACCTGAGATTGCATTCCGATAAATATACAAAGAGTCCCATATGTAATGCCCAGAACAATGACTAATAAAGTATTGTGTATACAATGGAAAGTTAGATTGATGTGCTAAAATTCAATATTGGAATTTTTGGGAAACTCTTCAGAACATCGTACGAATACTCGCGTCAACTAGGGATACCTGTCAAAACCTTGAAGCATTTTTAATGTTTTTTGAATTATGCTTCAAGTTTTGAATTGTTTCGTTTCTTCCATAACAAAAAGGACTTTTTTCTGGACATCCTTCTACATTCCTCGAACACGAATTCATCCTTGCCCCATCCCCCTATTGGTGTCTAGATTTGAAAACCACTAGACACCGAGCTCAGAAAATAATCCTCTTAAAAACGACCACTAGGTTCTGACAATACCTGCATAATTTTCCAACTTTCTTCACCAAAGAATGGATAATTGAATGCATAATATTTTGTGTTGTAAACAGTGGAAGTTTGTGAAAATGTGAAAAATATGTAGATTATAGGTACGGCTAACCATATGTAAACTCGTTTCCCGCCAAATAAAATGGTCGAAATTCTTGGTGCTAGCATTTCACAAAACCGATTTATTGCTAATAATATACATGTCATTCCTGCGCCGTACCAGCCAGCTAAAAATTTATTTGTGCCTAATTTGTGAAGGACTTCCCTCCGCAATAAGGTTCGGAATTCTTGTTCATGTAGGCTAGCTACATCACTGATGTCTTTATAATCTTCATCACACGTGTACAACCCTNGTGTACAACCCTTCTCTTAAATTTCGGGGGGGGGGAGGGGTCGCCCGCATCAAAAATGAGCCTCGCCCACAAAATTTATGATGAGACTAAATCTTCATAATCATAGGTGCAGAGGGGGGACTATCCCCCTATGTCGTCGCGACGCGTCGTATCGAGGCCAAAATTAAAAAAATTTGGGGTATTTTTTTATCAGAAACATCTCAAATTTTCCTATTTTTCAACTAGAAATCGTAATTTTCTGAGCATTTTCAGTTTGAAAACAAGCGTTTTCCAAAAAAATTTTCGTCTGCGGATGTTTTTTAAACTAAAAATAAAGACTTTCAGAAAAATTTTTGACGCGCGTCAACCAAAAAACGGTCGAAAACATGTCGTATACGTGAGACCCTTGTCCTCCCTCACACTTATGTACCTATGTTCATAATTCCAGGTTCTTGGTGGGGGGATATTATTTCTAATGATACTTACAAGTAGATATAACGCCAACAACGTAGAAAAAAGCCGGATTGGAGCAATAATTAAGCCCTAGAATACTTTGCACACCGCTAACAATAGAATTGGATGGGAGTATAAGCATATCAATAACACCCAATAGAAACATAAACTTATAACAAGAATATTGAATGAATTCTGGTCTTATCATGACAATCATAAATGGGATATAGATTAGCTAAATAACACGTTTAGAAAAGGAGTAATACAAATTAAACTAACTTCACAAACAACTCCTATCATCATATAGAGAATACCAATTGGGATATTTGGAGGACTTGTAGTGCTCCATTCATCGGTCAACCCAATTGAACAGTTTTGACGATATAGGTAATCCCATTCAGCGTGGTTAAATACAAATAAGAATAGCATTTTTAATCAAATTTAATATGTAACCTTAAAATAAATTGATAAGTTAATTTAATAAATCCGTTAACTTCTTTATAATAAAATGGAGTCCGACTGCAGCACGCGGCGCTTCCTAGCCCGAGGGCGCTGTAACAGGTGAGGATACATTTGAGGACGCGACATTTGATGGGCTCTAGAGCTACTCAAACCACGAACCACTCAATCCGGACAACTCAATCCACGAACAACTCAATTCAGGACATAGTTTACTTGGAGATGAGGCTAAGGTCCCACAGCATGATTATTTATGCTTGTATGATTATTTAAGATGAAGTGCGAACATAAATAATGATTAAACCTCGCTTTAATCAATTCTTTTGCTTGGTTTCACAAAAAATTGTTTGAGCTGTAATAGCAATAGATGTACCAGCAACAGAGATCTCGATTAAAAATCACCAAGGTATCTAGAATTTGTATGAAAATGATCAAATGGACTTTAGAGATTTCCTTGCAGAAACTACACTAAAAGTTTTATTTTTAGTGTATATATTTGCTTAATATAACAACAATGGAGTTCATAGAATTTTTCTATTCAGCTTTGTGACTTTAAAGAGTATTGTAAGATTAATATTTTAAATATAGAAATATTAAATATCCTTCAGAAACTACACTAAATTTTGCAGAAACTACACATAAAATATTTGCTTACTATAGCAATAGAGTTCGGAAACACATTGCTGCTCTTTCCAGGACTCAATCCTGCAAAATTCGAATTCCCTAACCCTCTATTAGTCTATTTTCCCTTCCGTAACACATCTCTTCCCTGAATAAGGAAGCGTTTTAAAGGTCCGGCAATGTACACAATTGATTCCTCGTATAGAAAAGCATATAGGGTTATTTTGGTGAAAATTAAAAAACTTGAAAAAATAGCTCAAAAATCCCACCCTTTTCTGAGACACCTGTGCTATGCGATTCCTAAAAAATTATACACCATTTTATAAGCTTTGCTCACAAACGTTGTATCTAAAAGAAAAAAAGACGTATGAATGCTGATAAAATTACGAATAAATGTTAACTAGAATGGATCTATTTAAAATAATTACCTCAAAAGAAGACTCTCAAAAGAAAGAATAATTATGTCTAATTTGGTGTTCTTATGAACAGTCTTTTCACGCCCTTTTTAAATGGCAGACTTGTCTAAAGAATAACGTTTTCTTCGACTTCTCACATAGAAAAACTTTAGATATGAAAAGAATTGAGGCTAGATCTAACAAACCACATTCAAGCTTTGATACCTAACCCTCACTATGTGTACGGGGCAACATGGAATGGTAATATTGAAGGGGAAATATGGAATAAAAATATGGGGTAATATGGAAAATCGTTACATAAAAGTCGTAGCCCGGTAGCTTCAGTCCCTAGGGTCGAAAAAACTCGAATCCTAGCGATTTGGTTGAAAACCACGAATCCGAACAATTTCAGAGATTATTCCAGCCGTGTTTTGACTGAAGAGTTCGATTCCCATCTGCACTCAAAACTTTTTGCCATGAACAAAAAATTATAATTTTTTTGCAAAATAGAAAACAAGGTTAAAATTCTTTTATAAATCTTTTAAAAATTAAAAAATCGTTAAGAATTTAAAAATTTATAAAAGAAAGGTTTAAGAAATCTTAAACAATTTTGTTAAATTAAAAAATGGGTTTAAAATTTAAAAAAATAAATTTGGGGTTTTTTTAAATCTTTTAAAAAAATTAAAAAATGGGCTACAAATTTAAAAAATAGATAAAAATTTAAACAAGGTTTCAATTTAAACAAGAAGACTCAGAAGTCCTCGAGTGCATTCAAGAGAACTCGTAAGCACTCAGAGGCACTCGGAAACGCTCGGAGGTGCACGAAAGCGCTCGAAAGAACTTATTAGCATTCGGGGAGGGGGGGGCTTGAAAGCGCTCGTAGACGCTTGGAAGAACTGGTAAAGACTCGGAAGCAATCGGATCAGGGCAGAGATTTCGTTCTTGGCGCTAGTAGACTTATCGATCGGATCGGAAAATCTCCTCTCCCCTCCGAGCGCCAAGGGTGGTGGGTGGCACGACCCCGGGTTGTGAGTGGTTCCACCCACCATCCATCTAATTTGTTTGACTACATTGCAATTTTTACTCCAAATTTATTTACAAAATATGAAGTTTAAAAAATCAATCAATTTCTTGGCTCAATTGAATTGTTACTATTCCTTTCCGCAAAAGTGTTATGGCCTTGATCTCCTATTGCTTGAGCTGAACTAAGTCTTCGTGAGCCTTCATTTAAAGGGCCATTATTAGAAGTATTCTGATTCAAAGAGGAGTTCTTAATAATGTTGTTATTTCGATTCGATTGTTTAGAAATTCCAACTAATTCGAAGACAGCTTTTCTCAGTGTCTTATTCAACATGAGATAAACAATAGGTGTGTCACCTAAAAATAAGATTTTTTGCGGGGCTCATTTTGGCGTTGGGGTGGGTGTTGGAATCTCAATGCATGGAATGAGTCATCCTACCATGCACACAAATCCAGCAAGCATGTGCAAAAACCAAAAGTATATGTGGAAGTGGAATAAATACGTTGAACACATATACTATAGCAGCAAAAAACATTTCTAAGCATATGCACATTGATTGGAGTGTCATCTAGAAAATTCACGAATAATTAATTTTGGAAATAAATTCTATCATAAATGCTTGCTAGCCGGCCATTTTTGGTGGAATAAAATTTTTTTAAATGACATCCTTATTATTTTCTTGACGACCGAATCATAAAGTGGTTTTATGTCCATGGCAAATTTTCTTTCTTCTCTATTGGCTAACTTGAAACAAATATATTACTTTTTTTGAACCTTTGATATAGGTGCATCTTTGAAAACCCGAGATTTTATACCAATTAATACACAAAGGGCTCCATATGTAATACCCAGGACAATAATTAATGAAATATTGTGTATACAATGAAAAGTTAGACTAATGTGCTAAAACTTAAATATGAAATTTTTGAGCTACTACGCCTGGGGGGCGCACTTAACAGGAATAAAAATGCCGAAGTAAAAATGTCAAAAAAATTTTTAACAAGTGACTCCTTAGGGGTAATTTTATGCGGGGAATTGATTGCGCGCACTCCTGAAGCATGAAAACGCTTCTTTGACCCTAAATCAGGAAAATCGGTGTATTGAAGCGAAAATCATTATTTTCGAATTTTTATGAGAAAACCGTCAATTCTTAGGTTTTTCTAGGCGGGAAATCGATTGCGCTCATTTCCGTACCATAAAATGCTCCCTGATTCAGGGGAAAACTAAAAAATTGCACTTTCAGATTTACGCTTAAAAACATCAATCCCTTCCCTGAATCAGGGTCAAGGAAGCGTTTTCAATGTTCGAGAGTGAGCGCAATCGATTCCCCTAAAAAATTTTTGACATTTTTACTTCAGCATTTTTATTCCTGTTAAGTGCCCCCCAGGCAGTATGTCTTATAATCATTTTATCTATTGGTTGTGTCGAAATATTGAAAATCCCTGACTGACACTTCGAGACTATTTCTTGTAAGTTCATTTTTAGAACAATATATTTTTGGGTCCCTAAAGTCCACTTTATTGGCACACCCTGTACCTTCATAAGCTCAAAGTCATCTTCACCATAAAAAGGAAAGTTGAAAGCATAATATTTGGTGTTATAAATGCCAGAATTTTGTGAAAATGTGAAAAATATGTATATTATTGGCAAGGTTAACCATATGTAAATTTTTTTCCCGTTAAATAAAATATTCGAAATCCTTGGTGCTAGCATTTCACAAAACCGATTTACTGCTAATAATATGCATGTCATTCCAGCGCCGTACCAACCAGCTAAAAAATTGGAAAAATATAAGGGCTTTTTACTAGATGTTTTCATATCTGGCTGATCTTTTTTAGCATATATCTTGATAGGAAAAGACTTTTTCAACGCGGTTTTTTGCCAGTACTAGTGAATCGGGTTTCAGAAATTCAATGGAGATGGTTTCAAGCAAGGACAACCCAGGTTTTCATTATCTTTAAAATATTTTCATGATTTTTGAACAAGTCTGTGTATTGAAGCGAAAATCTGAATTTTTTTCCTCAATAAATTTTTGATAAATAACAACACCATTTTATAGAGCGCATCGAAAAACGATAGTCTTCCAAAAATCTTGAGAAACAGATTATAGTTTTTGAGGTGCAATCTAATGTTAACTTAGGCATCAGATTATGTGAATTAGGGGGTATTTTCCTACTTACAAGTAGATATAACGCCAACAACGTAGAAAAAAGACGGATGTGAGCAATAATTGAGCCCCAAGATACTTTGTACACCGCTAACAATAGAATTGGATGGAAGTATAAGCATATCAATAACGCCCAATAAAAACATAAACTTGTAACAAGAGTATTGAATGAATTCCGGTCTGATCATAACAATCATGAATGGTATATAGAGGAGCTAAAAAACGTGTTTGGGAAAGAAGTAAAAGTGTTTGGCGAGGTCTAATTATGAAGATAGAATTGTGAGAGAGGGGTGTCGCGAACTCTACGCCTTGGGTATGTAGATATTAAATAAATTTTATTAACAATATAACTCTAAATAGCCCCAAGTGGGAGACGGTTACAATAGAGTACAAAGACTTCTGTCCCTTGTTGGGAACTAACTCGCCTAATGGCCAAGAGCGCAGGTTCACAAAAGTCTCAGGTTTTACCTGGATCGTATTGACCAGATTGCCGAGACAACCGTATCTCTATCTTTATATTCTACCCACGATCCCTTCGAACCTTCGAACCCTCGAGAATAAGGGGTCTGATTTTCCCCATCCAGTGTACGCGTAAAGTGAATAGAACGAGAGTGGAAGAGAGCAATTCGACATACAATATTATGGTATGATGTAAACTAAAGCATAACTCCCCAATGGGATGATTTGAATCCCTTTGCTTATAATCCCTTAGTATTAAACAGATTGTTTTAAGAGATTTTGTTTGGAAGGAAGACGGAAGTCTTGTATAAAATATTTGGAAAATTTTGAGTTTATTCAAATGAACGAATAAACTCGACAGGGGGTAAAACATATACACCCCATCCCCCCCCCCAATTTGGGGGAAATGTGCAAGCACCCCGTAGTAGGGGTGCCAAGGTTTTCGATTTTTAATCATCTACGTAAAAAATAATCGTTTAAAAGGAAAAATCGTAAAAAANCCCAATTTGGGGGAAATGTGCAAGTACCCCGTAGTAGGGGTGCCAAGGTTTTCGATTTTTAATCATCTACGTAAAAAATAATCGTTTAAAAGGAAAAATCGTAAAAAATAACCATTTTTAGTGAAAAAATAATCATTGAATCAAAAAATAAGCAAAAATGATTAGAAATAAGCGAAAATGACACCCCTCCCAGCAAGCCAACGAAGGCTTGAAAGGCTTACAAAAAACATACTTCACAAACAATCCCTATCATCATATAGAGAACACCAATTGGGATATTTGGAGGGCTTGTTGCACTCCATTCATCGGTCAACCCAATCGAACAGTTTTGTTGATATAGGTAATCCCATTCAGCGTGGTTAAATAAATATAAGTATAGCATTTTTAAGCAAAATTTAATATGTAACCTTAAAAAAATCTTATCAATCATATATTTCTTAATACCAAAGTTAGGCCAAAAACCCATGAAAATGAAGTTTCTAAACTGAACGCGTAGATTTTTCGTACTCAAGGCGTAAATTTTTTCGTACTTTTGCGTACAACTTATTTTTATAATTGTATAAAATTTATTTTAAAAACATTGTGACGTTAAATGTAAAATAGAATAAAAATCAAGAACACCTCTTTTTCGAAGTTAGATCTCTGTTTCTAGAAATCGGACTTGAAAATCACACAACTTTAACTCTGAGCTTAATTAAAATTTTACGTGTGAATTTATTTATTAAGAAAACAATTAATTGAAAAACATGAACAAATATTCCTAGATTATAACGCCTCAACAATTTGTCAGAATTGGTCAGAGTTCAATTAAAAAAATACTCCTAATGAGACACAAAATGTCTCATTAGGGGTATTTTGATGCGAGAAATCGATTGCACGCATCGAAAAACCTTGAAAACGCCTCCCAGATCATGAAATATTCAATTTTCATATTTTCAAATAGGAATTCCTACCGAAAATAACTGAAAAAATACGAAAATCTTATATTTCATGGTCTGGGAGGCGTTTTTAAGGTTTCTCGATGCGTGCAATCGATTTCTCGCATCAAAATACCCCTAATGAGTCATTTTGGAGGCAAAAATTTTTTGAAAACTTTTCGTCAAAAAATTACCAAAAAAAGCTTCTTTTGAAAAATTAGTAAAAATTTTAAAAAATTACAAATTTATTTTCTTTTTCTTCCATGCTCTGCAGAAAATCCAGACAATATTTGAGATGGGACAGGTTGACCAGTCATCGCACTTGCTTGGAACATTCTCATACCAACTTGAACACTACATAGCCAATCAGGGCGTCAAGATTCTTGGCATCGGTCATGTTGATAACAAGCAGCATCAAACGCATCTTGTATTGGTGCATTTCGATTTCGGGCTTCTCTTCCACAATGGTTTCCCTAATACCATCCAGCATTTACAACGGAAATAAAAAATCGAGAGAAAATAAAGAAAGGTTTGAACATCTTATTATCAATAAAGTTGAACCAAAATAATCGAAAGGTCACAAAAAAATTCCATCGAGTAGGTTTAAATTGTTTGTTTTGGTGATTGTTGTTTTATGGTTTAAAATAATTAATTACAAGTTTATTTACAAAATATGAAAAAGTTTAAAAAATTAATCAATTTCTTGGATCAATTGAATTGTCACTATTCCTTTAGGGTGCGTTCAAGCATGTCAAAAAAGTTGTCAAAAGTTGTCAAAAAAGTTGTCCAAAAAATTTTCAAGTAATTTGTTTGATTTTGACAACTTTTGACGACTTTTTGTTTAACGCAGCCTTACGCAAAAGTGTTATGACTTTGATCTCCTATCGTTTGAGCTGAACTAAGCTGAACTAAATTGAGGCTCACTCTTCGTGAGATATTATTAGAAGTATTCTGATTCAAAGAGGAGTTCTTAATAATGTTGTTATTTCGATTCGATTGTTTAGAAATTCCAACTAATTCGAAGACAGCGTTTCTCAGTGTCTTATTCAACATGAGATAAACAATAGGTGTGTCTCCTAAAAATAAGACATTATGTTTTTGGGGTATCCATATCAGGGTTATTTCGGTTATGGTTATAACGGTTATGGTTACGGTTTTTTCTTTTTTTTGTGGGCGGGGCTCATTTTGGCCTGTGGGCAGTGGGCCATCTCCCCCCTTCCGAAATTCGGGAGGGAGGTTGTACACGTATGGTCGAGATAAGGGTCAACCTTATGTTCTTTTTTGGAAAAGAAATAGAGGATTAACATCTTATTTGAAACATCTCCCTCTATTCTTACAGGCGCAACACCTGTATTGCTAGTTGTTGGGGTTGGGGATTGAAATCTCAATGCAGGCTCATTTTGGCATTGGAGTGGGTGTTGGAATCTCAATGCATGGAATGAGTCATCCTACCATGCACACAAATCCAGCAAGCATGTGCAAAAACCAAAAGTATATGTGGAAGTGGCATAAATACATCGAACACATATACTATAGCAGCAAAAAACATTTCTAAGCATATGCACATTGATTGAAGTGTCATCTAGAAAATTCACGAATAATTAATTTTTGAAATAAATTCTATCATAAACGCTTATTAACCGACCATTTTTGGTGAAATAAAATTTTTTTAAATGACATCCTTATAATTTTTTTGACGGCCGAATCATAAAGTGGTTTTATGTCCATGGCAAATTTTCTTTTTCCTCTATTGGCTAACTTGAAAAAAATATATTACTTTTATTTGAACCTTTGATATAGATGAATCTTTGAAAACTCGAGATTTTATGCCAATTAATACACAAAGGGCTCCATATGTAATACCCAGGACAATAATTATTGAAATATTGTGTATACAATGAAAAGTTTTATTAATGTGCTAAAATTTAAATATGAAATTTTTAAGTAACACTCAGTGATGGAGTTAGGGGAAGCGACGAAGGCAGTCTCCCCTTGAAATCGTCTGACTGCCGAAAAGGCGGAAAGGTTCATTTTGAGTTTTGACTGACCAAAAAAATCATAGAAATCAGCAAAGTAGCGAAAATCCAGGGTTCGGGGGATTCTATACCCCTTGGTCCCCTTAAAGAACCAGTCCAGTTTTGAACAAAATTTTTAAAAGAAAGTTCAAATTGGAACGATCAACTTTTTTGTTGGAAGTAAATTCTAATTCGTTAACCCGATAAATAAATGCAAAACAAAATTTCATTAAAAATTTGAACGTTTTTGTGTATTGAAGCGAAAGGATTGACTCCATTTAAATACCTGATTAAAGTGTTTTTTGAAAAATCTATCTCTGTTTTCGACCCTAAAATTTTGTTCTTGGTCCCAAAATGAGGGTAACTTTTTTCAAAAATCGATATCTCCAAGAGGAAAAAAGGTTTTTCGACGCGGTATTCGATGCCCGGGCAAATGTCGGGGGCCTTAAATGACTCGTAACCCCCAAAAGTCCACTTTATTGGCACACCCTGTACCTTCGCAACCTCAAAACCATCTTCACCATTGAAAGGAAAGTTGAAAGCATAATATTTGGTGTTGTAAATGCCAGAATTTTGTGAAAATGTGAAAAATATGTATATTATTGGCAAGGTTAACCATATATAAATTTTTTTCCCGTTAAATAAAATATTTGAAATTCTTGGTGCTAGCATTTCACAAAACCGATTTACTGCTAATAATATGCATGTCATTCCAGCGCCGTACCAACCAGCTAAAAAAATTGGAAAAAACATAAGGGCTTTTTACTAGGTGTTTTCATATCTGGTTGATTTTTTTAAGCATATATCTTGATAGGAAAAGACTTTTTCGATGCATTTTTTTGTCAGTAGTAGTGAATCGGGCCTCAGAAATTCAATGAAGATAGTTTCAAGTAAGGGCAACCAGGTTGTCATGTCAATATCAGTTTTTTTCAAATGAGGGCATTTTTGTAGGCGACCCTACATCTCGCCCAAAATCAGCTCGGCCAAGCGACAACTCACCCAAACCACAACTCAGCCAAAATACAACTCGCCCAAACTACAACTCGGCCAAAATACAACTCGACCAAAACACAACTCGGCCAAAATACTCCTCTCATCTGTGAGTGGTGAGGGGTTACTGTACCCCTCCCCCTGGTAACTTATGCGTGTAGTGTTTGTCTGTCTGTACGAATTAACTTTTGAAGGTGCGATCTAATGTTAACTTTGGCATAAGATTATGTGATTTAGGAGGGTATTCTTCTACTTACAAGTAGATACAACGCCAACAACGTAGAAAAAAGACGGATGTGAGCAATAATTAAGCCCCAAGATACTTTGTACACCGCTAACAATAGAATTGGATGGGAGTATAAGCATATCAATAACACCTAATTGAAACATAAACTTATAACAAGAATATTGAATGAATTCCGGTCTTATCATGACAATCATAAATGGGATATAGATTAGCTAAAAACGTGTTTAGGAAAGAAGTAAAAGGGTTTGACGAGGTCTAATTATGACAATAGAATTGGGGGGGGGGAGGGTAAAACGTATACATTCCCCTCCCCGATTTGAGAGGAATGTGCAAGTACCCCGCAAATAGGGGTCACACGTGGCCAGGGGGAGGGAGTCTCCCCCTAACCAATCCGGCAAAAAGGTCAAAAATAGGACCAACCCGGCATCGGAGCAACCGGGTTGGTTCTTTTTTGACCAAAATTTTGGAAAATTTTCGAAAAAAATAAGGGGGAACCAAGGCAAATTTTAGGGACCCAACCCATCACCAGATCCCCTCTCCTCCTTGTTTGTACAATGATTAGAAATAAGCGAAAATGGCACCCCTCCCCGTAAGCCAACATAAAGCTTGAAAGGCTTACAAAAAACATACTTCACAAACAACCCCTATCATCATATAGAGAACACCAATTGGGATATTTGGAGGGCTTGTTGCACTCCATTCATCGGTCAATCCAATCGAACAGTTTTGTTGATATAGGTAATCCCATTCAGCGTGGTTAAATAAATATAAGTATAGCATTTTTAAGCAAAATTTAATATGTAACCTTAAAGGGATGCATTTTGTGACCATTTGGGAGAAAAAAATTTTCGTAAAAATGACCCTATTGAGGGTAATTTGATGCGAGAGATCGATTGCGCTCACTCCCGAAGTGTAAAAATGCCATTTTGACCAAGGTTTCGTGAAAAATTGCCTATTTTTGTTTTTTTTTCATCTTTTTTTGTCGCTCTTTTTGTCTATTCCCTTCTGCAACTCGGAATTTTCAACAAACAAATTTAAAAATGCAACGCGATAATATTGCGATAAATCCTCGATGTGAATCCGTGGTGTGGCGTAGTGGTTCACGTAGTCAACAAAGACCACGACCATCGGAAGACGGCGGTCGAGCTTCATTAGCCGCCTGAGATCCCTTGATGATCATCAGTCGATGAGGGATCCGTATTATCCTTCCTGTTACATTGAATGCCCTGGCACCCAAAGATACCTGATAAGTCCGGTTTTGTGGATAGCGAACGAATCGTACCACTTCGCCCAGAACCTGTACGGGTTCATTTTTAGCCTGTTCGGATCCAGAGTCCCATTGCTTAGTTCCGGAACCGGAAGTTGGAAACGGAGATCGGAAGTAAAAACTTCCAACTTCTGGTTTCGATTTGGAAAATTTGCGCTAAATTGGAACCGAAAGAAGAAAGTTTTTACTTCCGATCTCCGGTTCCGACTTCCGGTTCCGGAACTAAGCAACGGGCCCCAGGGTCGCCAGAGGCGGTTCTACTTGCATTCACATGAAAATCATAGTGCTCATTAGAAATCTTCTCCTCTTTATAATACTTCTAATCTTGCTAAAAATATCGGGTTGCAGATGGAGATGGGCGAAAAAAGAAGAAAAAAGTCAACTTTTCACTAAAAATTGTTCAAGATGGCGTTTTTAAGCTTCGAGAGTGCGATCAATCTATTTTTTGCATCAAATTACCCCAATAGGGTCATTTTTACGAAAAACTTTTCTCGCAAATGGTCGCAAAATGCACCTCCCTTAAAAAATATTATCAATCATATATTTCTTAATACCAAAGTTAGTCTAAAAACCCATGAAAATGAAGTTTTTAAACCGAATTTCGTACTCAAGGCGTAAATTATTTCGTACCTTTTCGTACAACTTATTTTCTAATTTATAAAATCTATTTTAAAAACATTGTGACAATAAATGAAAAACAGAATGAAGATCAAAAATGAATATTACAAGAAGACCTATATTTCTAGAAACTATATTTCTTATAGACCTATATTTCTAGAAATCGGACACGAAGATCACATAGTTTTAAACTTTGTATTTTAATTAAAATTTTACGTCTGACTGAAATTTCTCTCTTTTGATGACAATAAATGCAAGATGTAGAATCAAAAATAGATATACAACCACAAGAATAAATCTTTGTTATTCATAAGAAACCTCTATTAATAGATTAAGCTTGTAAATAATGAACGAATATTCTCAGATTTTAACGCCTCAACAATTTGTCAGAATTGGCCAGAGTTCAATAAAAAGTACAGGGTGTTCCAAGAAACCACCATTTGGTCATTTTTTGGTGTAATGTCTGTTTGTTTACATGTCGGACAATCACGCAAACGAGTGATTTAAGCTGCGAACGATAAAACAAAAGTTGTAGAGGACAATGAGGAAAGATGATCGACACCACTTTTACAAGGGTACTCCTGTGTTGGCGAGTAACAGTCACTAAATTCTTCTTCACGTGACATAGTTTATGTTAAGGTGACAAATGACATATTAGTCACACCAAACGGAACAAATTGACTCAGGCGACAAAGGTGATAGATTCACGCTTGTTACCTGAATGTAACATGTCATTTATGTCACCCCTGTCACCTAAGGGGTTGGGTATAAAAGGGGACTTCAAAGCCACATACTTTGTCCCTCGGTAACCCAAATACTATGCTATATGGGAATAAGCTTTTATAATAATTAAGTTCTTCACAGTATAACCTCAGGGACCCCCCCCAGTTATCAGAGGCCATTTCCAGCGACAAAACAACCCCTCAAAAAAATTCCATCCCTCATAAAATGTTATAATTATTTCATTTTTATTTATAAACCGCTCGGAGCGTCGCTCGTAGATTTCATACTTTTCCCCTCCGAACGCGTTAGCGCTCAACTCCCAGTACATTTAAAAAATGTTAAATTTCATGAAATTGTTAATCCGAAGCTGAAAATTTTTATTACATATTATCATAAAGAAGAAATAGTTTCTTTTGAAAAATTAATAAAAATTACAAATTTATTTTCTTTTTCTTCCATGCTCTGCAGCAAATCCAGACAATATTTGAGATGGGATAGGTTGACCAGTCATCGCACTTGCTTGCATCATTGCCATACTAACTTGAACACTGCATAGCCAATCAGGGGTTCGGGATTCTTGGCATCGATCATGTTGATAACAAGCAGAATCAAACGCATCTTGTATTGGTGCGTTTCGATTTCGGGCTTCTCTTCCACAATGGTTTCCCCAATACCATCCAGCATTTACAACAGAAATAAAAATTAGAGAGAAAATAAAGAAAGGTTTGAACATCTTATTAACAATCAAGTTGAATCAAAATAATTGAAACGTCACAAACAAATTCCATCGAATAGGTTTTTAAACACAATAATAGATTGTTTGTTTTGATGATTTTTTGTCTTATGACTTTAAAAAACTAATTACAGGGTGGCCCAAAACAAGTTTCTTTTTACCATTTGTTCATGAATTTTAGACCCAAAAATTATTTTCCTAAAAATAACCCTATTAGGAGTAATCCATGGTCGCAATTGTGTTGTGTTAACACACTAACACAATACACATCTGTGTGTTATTGTTCATTTTGAGTATCGATTCTAATCGCTTATTTACGTGATTTTAGATCGGAAACATGTCGTTTTGAAAAAATAACGCAAATAACACACACGTGTGTTATGTGTTAACACACTATAACACATGTTAGGTGTTATACACTATAACACACGTGTGTTAACACACATAAAACATGATAAAAGAATTTTTGATCATTTTGTATTACCGTAAATACTGTAAAATACGCCCCGGAGCGTTAATTTTTCAATCCCCCCCCCCCCCAATTTAAAAAAAATCAATTTTTTCAAATTTTGCTTTTTCGTGAATAAAATGTTGGTGATGTAGAGCTAGATTTCCTCTTCATTGTTGCTAAAAAATGTCTCAAAAGTCTGTTAAATTGACGGAGGAGTAGCATTTTGAAAATTACGTATTTTTCAGAAAAATTTTCTTTACTTTTATTGCCTGATTTTCAATAATAATTTATTATTGAAACAAAAATTCAAAAAAAATTTTTCTTCAAAATCCTGAGCTCGTGATTTCCCGAAAAACAGCCTATATTAAGCCAATTCAAAGGAATAACAATTATTTAGGATGTTAACACAAGTGCGACCACTAGTGGCAATTCTATGCGGGAAATCGATTGCGCACATTCCCGAAGCTTGAAAATGCTTCAATGACCCTGATTCACGGACAAATAGGGTTTTTGAAGCGAAAAGGATCATTTTTCCCTGAATCAGGGACAGGGAAACATTTTCAAGCTTTGGGAATGCGCACAATCAATTCCTCGCATCGAATTACCTCTAATAGGGCCATTTTTAGGAAAATAATTTTTGCGTCCATTTCATGAAAAAGATGGTAAAATGGAACTTTTTTTGGCCACCTTGTATCGACAGAAGTCTCCCGAGAGCACAATATCGTCAAAAGATATAAAAAACGTGTCCATACATTAATAACGAGACATTCAGACAATTTTGACACTTTTATATTTTCTGTGATTTGTACACTTATACTTTTTCCTATACATTTTGGAGGGCAATGATAATTTATTTGGCAAACTCTATATTTTTACACAAAAATTATTTACATAAACTACAATTCTATTTCATCTTCTCTTTCTTCTATGCTCTGCGGCAAATCCAGAAAGTATTTGAAACGGAACTGGCTGGCCAGTCATCGCA
>OZJO01005839.1:0-16012 GCA_900406225.1 Acrobeloides nanus | reverse complement strand
ATCACCGTTTTAAACCATGCCGAACAATTTCTGATCATTTTTGGAAATTTTTTGAAAAATCAATTTTTATCAAAAAATAATCACGCAAAAACAA
This sequence comes from Acrobeloides nanus, assembly GCA_900406225.1. Classification (NCBI taxonomy): domain Eukaryota; kingdom Metazoa; phylum Nematoda; class Chromadorea; order Rhabditida; family Cephalobidae; genus Acrobeloides; species Acrobeloides nanus. Next base: position 15,918 of record OZJO01005839.1, on the reverse strand, counting down.
ATTACTTCAGGTGGGATTCGAACCTGAGCCTTCTGCATAGGAAACGAGAGTCCTAATGACCTAGTGCCTAAAATTTGCATTTTTTTGTGTGAAAAGGTCTAGACCCAAAAAATCTATTTTCATTCAAAAAATGCTTTTTTATTCACTCAACAAAAAGAAAAGGCACTAGGACTTTTTTTGTAGAAAAATTTGTTTCAAAGTAATTTGCACTTTAAAACGAAAACATTTTGTGCCAATTGTCATTTTACCACCAAGGCACGATTATTGCTACGAGCGCAATTATCTCCCCAGTTCATCCACTGCAATTGGAATGATTTACACGCACCACCCAGTGGCCAAATGATGATTCAATTGTTTTGCTCTAGTGTTGGAGGTGCGCGAAAATCATTCAAGCATTTCCTGTTTGCGCGACATTTAAAATTGCTTATTTTGACGAGAAATGGCATTTTTATGATCTGTTTGGGATTTAACGAGACTAAATCAATCTTAAAAATCTAAATTGTTTTTTTTCCATTTCTTAGCTAAAACTAGATTTTTGATTTTCAGTGCAAATGTCACTAAATATTTTTGCTTCTTGTTCGCGGGTGATTATTCCAACTTTTTGTCAACGAGGATTTTTATCAACTACCACTGTTTCCAGAAATTTATTTGATCCCAAAACATTTTATGAGCCAATTTTGGATAAAGAACAGGTTTTTCCTCTCCAATTTTTTAAAATTAAATTTCTAAATTTTCAGGCGACTGCAGGTCTTCTCCAATCTGATCCACGATATTTCAAATTTGCCAAACCAATGCCATCTGATGCGACTCCAGTATTTTATAAAGATGATGTTATTGATAAACTTATCCGAGCATGCATGGTAGATGGTAACAAAGAGAAGGGGAAGGAGCTTGTCTATGGTGCTCTGGAGCGGATTAAAAAGAGGCAGTATAAGAATTGGAAAAAGGCTAAAACCGAGGAGGAGAAAGCAGCGATTGAAAGGAATCCAGTTGTGATAGCGAAAAAAGGACTTGTAAATTTGAGGCCGGTGCTGAAATTAGTCAATAATACAAGAGGTACGGGAAAATTTTTTTGAAATTTTTCCTCGCACCGAAAGAATAAACAAATTTTTTTCCTCGCACCGAAGAATAAACAAATTTTATAGTTGAACCCCCCTTCCCCTCTCATTTAAGGGGAGGGTACAACCAATTTATCTTCGATTTTTGTGTACTATCCTATTTTTAGGTGGTATCATGTATCAAGTCCCAATGCCAGTCTCAGAAAGCCATGCCGAGTGGCGCGCTATCAAATCACTGCGGGTACTCTGTGTCAAACTTTCCAAAGGTGGCCATCGCAAGAAAAACAAAAATTTCGTAGACAATCTAGCCATTGAATTGTATGATGCATGGCTGAATAAAGGAAAGGCTATTGAGAACAAGCAACTGTACCACAAGAGATGTGAAGCCAATAAAGCCTATGCGCATTATTTGTACAAACCAGGAAAAGGCTAATATTTGTTATATGTTGTGTTTTATAAAATTATATACTTGTTTTTATGCGTTGTTTATCTTATCAAACAATAAAAAATAAATCCTATTGTAATCAAGTTTTTGCTAATGGTTTAAAGACCATGTGATATTTTTGAATTTTTAACTATTTATTTATTTTTTTCGTTACTAAAACGAACTAAAATAGTGACTAGAGACCGGACCGGGGATCCTCGATCCCAATTCCCCGTGTTTTTTGTGACGACCGGGGAAGACTGGAGATCCCCAATCAGCAGTAGCGTATCCAGGGGGCGTCACCTTCGAAAAAAAATCAAAAATTTTTCCTAATGGTCCCCCCTTATGTTTTTGCCCAAAATTTTTCAAAAACCTAATTGTCTCCCTTATTCATAAATCGTGATTTTCTGAGCATTTTCAACATAAAAACGGCCATTTTCAAAAAATTTCGTTTGGAGTCAGACTTTTTCCACACCATGAATACATATGGGTTCCTCGGCCTTGGTTAACTCGCTCCCGGTTTTTTGAAAAATTCGGTCTCCAGTAGTGACCCCATCCGAACCTGAAAAATTTTGTAGAAAATGCTCCATTTAATTTTTAAAAATATTTTCGAAAATCCGATCCTCTATTTTGGGAATCTGGCTACGTCATTGCTTTTCGGACAAAATTTGAATTTTTAGCCAAATATATTTTAGTATTTAAAAATGTCCACAACCGTGGCTTTATTGGGTCAGTTCGAGCAACAATATTCTGTCAATACTGCCGATATTACTGCAAAAATCGGACAATTATCTTCAATCACACCATCCGAAAGAGTTGGAGCCATTAGGGAAATTCAAAAATTATTATCCGATGTAGAAGATTTGCTTGAACAGATGGAATTGAGTGTTAGAGAGTTGGATTCAACTAGGTTTGTAATAACCTTGCTCAAAAGACAGTACAATTTTTAGCCCCGAACGTTCAAAATACGATTTACGGGTGAAAAGTTATCGTGCTGATAAAAAGCAGTTAGATACAGAGCTAGAAAAAGCGATTAGTCGTTTGAAGCAAAATTCTGANATACGATTTACGGGTGAAAAGTTATCGTGCTGATAAAAAGCAGTTAGATACAGAGCTAGAAAAAGCGATTAGTCGTTTGAAGCAAAATTCTGATCGGAATCAGTTAATGCAACTGGATGAAGGAATTTCTTTGGATCAAGTATGCCAACTTATTTGGCTGATTGAAAAGTTTGTACACTTTACTCTTCATTTTCAAGAAAAAAGTGAATAGTGAAGTGCACTAACTTTTCGATCAACCCAATAAAAGTTAATATATTTAAAAAATCATCATTTTAAGGAGAGTAAGTTGATTGCGAACACCGAACGTCTAGAGCGCACTTCTCGGAAGATTCAAGATGCATATCGGGTTACTGTTGAAACTGAACAAGTACATAAATTTTTGTTAAATTTTTCAGTTGATTTTAAAGAAAAAATTTTGAATTTGGGACCATGATAAGTGCCACACAAATAGTGAACTAGCTCCAAATTTTTAATTAATTTTTCTTTTAAAATCTATTTTAGATCGGAACTGAAGTTTTGGGGAACCTTAATCATCAGCGTGAAACAATTTCTCGTGCTCGGGACCGCTTACGAGAAGCCGATGCTGATATTGCACATAGCAACAAGGTAGTTTCTACTATGATTAGAAGAGTTATTCAAAATCGTTTAATTTTACTAATTGTTGCCGTTGTATTGATGTTTTCACTACTCTTTTTAATTTATAAAGCATTGTAAATATGTCTAATTTCTAATCTACAGGATGTGGGAAAAAACGGATTTTGCAATTTTTTCAAAATTTTGAAGTTTTATTTTCACAGAAATATATTCTTTATGGAAGTTTTTATGTGAAAAATCAATTGCTCGCATTCAACGCCGTAATTTTGGTACAATTTGGGGGAGAAATTTTTTTTTGAAAAATTCAAGTTTGGGGTGGTTTTGGGAAAGTTTTCATTTTTCTTCCCAGAAATTAAAATTTTTTTCAGGTTTGGAGAAGGAAAGTTCTCTTGATTTCCCCCCCTCTCAGAATTACGACAATCCATTGCAGAACATTGAAATCGCTTTCCTGGCCCCGAATTAGCCTATTTTCCCTTCAATACACACACTTCTTCACTGAATTTTCAAGGATCGACAATGCGCGCAATCGATTTTTTGCAAAGAAAACATCCGTATAGGGTTATTTTGGTGAAAGTTAAAAACTTGAAAAATTTCACAAAAATCGGTTTTTTAGAGCCTCTCTAATTTGTTGATTCGGCTATTACTTTTATACTGATGAAAAAAGCAAGATGAAAAAAGAAGCTGTGAATGTAGTTTAAAAAAATTGGCTTTTTTCATCTTTTGAATATTTTTTACATCACTGACAACTATGCTATATTTTTTGCATTTTTAATAATTTTTGTAAAATTTATCACTTTTTTGTGAAATTCTAATCTTCACTAGATGGTCTTTGAAAATAACAGCTTTATGGCCTGTTTCAATTGAAACTACAGCACACAAGAAATAGGGTGAGGCACAGTCCGGATGAGGTGATGACATGATTTAAAAAATTTTCACTTAAAAATACAAATTTTCCAATTTTTTGATACCACCAAAATGTTTTGTTTGGAAAAATGGGCAAAAAATATAGTGGTTATGATTTTTTTGGCAGCCGACCAATTTATGAAGAGTTGTTTCCAAAACTTTCGAAGATGATGAGATTTTGGTGAGGGGGGAATGGTCATCTCTCCTATTTCTTGTGTAAACTACAGGGTCCAAAAAATCCGGATTTTTTTCAAATTTTCTAATAACCTATCAATCGTTCTGATAATCACTTTTCTTAAAAATTACCTGATTTTCAATAGAAGTGGATTTTGAAAGATTGTTAGAAAAATTGCAAAAATCCGGATTTTTGGGACACTCTTTATTGAAATTGTATATTTGTACATCCTATTATTTCTAACAAATTAGGCATTATTACTTTTAGGCATTACAACTTTTTGTTTCTCCAACCTACTTTTTATCCAACTCTGACTTTTTTTACTTATTTTCACTAAAAATGTTCAAAATTTTTCATTAAAATCCATCATTTTTCGCAACAATGGTCATTTGCTGCGCATTTTCAGCTTTAAAAACAAGCATTTAAAAAAAGTTTGGAGAAAGTAAGTTGGATAAAGTAATAATGCCAAAAATGATCATATCTTAATCATGAATATATTTGTGGCAACAGGAAAGAATGCATCGCACAAATTGAATCAGCACGTATTTTCCGTACACCTTTGAAATATCAAAGAATCATTCGAAACAGTCCAAATTTTATTGTCATTTTATTCATTTCAGAGCGACGAATAAGCTGCTGTAAAGGCCTTTGCACAATGATGAGGATTGCCTATGAGGATTTTGCTCACGAGGATTTTTTTCATGTATATCTTCGTCCAGAAAACGAATTTCTATGGGATTTTTGTCAAAACTATGAATCCGATGCTGGCGAACAACTTTATATTGTTTTCAAATCTGAGTTAAGCATAAGAAGATATTTCTCATGGATAACCTGATAGCCCATGGATGCTCTAGGTTATCCACGAGGATTATCTTTTGTGGTCTATGCTTAACTCGGATTTGAAAACAATGTTTATTATTCAAAAGGAGTACTACAGCATAAAGCCTAATTACCGTACTCCATAAAATATAATAACAAAAAGCAAAGTAGAGCGCATAAATAAACAAACAATAAAGGCAGTCATATACTGTGTTCTACAAAGTTGTTTGTCAGCATTGGATTCATAGTTTTGAAACAAAAATCCTATTGAAGTCCGTTTTCTGGACGGAGAAAAATATATTGAAAAAATTCCTCATCGGCAAAATCCTCACAAGAAATCTTCATCATTGTGCAAAGGGAAGTGCTCCCCTAGCCGTTTTGTATAGTTGCACAAAAAATAATAAGTTATTTATTTAAAATAAACTAAGCACGATACAATAATGGAAAAAATAGGTAAAAAGAATTGTTAATTAGGAACCCACCGTCCCCCAAGGGGTTTTGGTAAGAACTAACTATAAGTCGAGCGGAGCTCGACCTTTTGATTTTTATGACATTTCTCGAAGATTTCGAAATAATGGAAATATTCGACAAGCCGACCCTTCTGCCTACGCCACTTCTCCCTTCCACATGAAAAATTCTGTGCAATGCACTGGCCTTGTTTGTGCTAGTATAGTAGTAATAAAAATGTATCTGAAATGTTTTTTAGTTTTTAAGATAGTTGTTAGATTTGAGAATTATTTGAAAGTCCCCATCTTGATGAATGAGCTTGACTGGCGATAATGGGCGACTTTTTTTTCCTTCTCAAAACAGCATCTCTATAAGGTCCTACTAAAAAAATCACACACATCGGATTCAATACTGAAACCCAAGAAACCATGGTAATCATTATCACGCCTAAATGCGTAATCCCTAGACCGAAAGTAATAGTTGCAAGTATTAAAATTATCGGTAGGAATGCCACAACGAATGGTGCAAGAGCCTAAAAAATATTGACATTTATGGCTAACAGCAGCGTCGTAATTATGGAGAAGGAACCTAGGGAACATTCTGTGACCCATATAGAGAGTTGTTATGCAGGGTGGGGATATAGTGGAGAAATAGTCTAGCAACATTTATTGAGTCACATAATAGCAACTTACCTGGCTGCCTTGAGGCTCTTTCAGTTCCTCTCAGCAGACAACTGTCTTCTACAACACCAACTATAATCCCGGGGTACGTAAATAAGCAGGGGTCGCACTCCCTCCCCCCTAAATCTGCAAAAAATTTAAATCTCCGCGAAGAAAAATGAAAATTTTTTCCAAAAATCCTAAAACTTCCCTCCTAAATCTGGACCAAAATTACGACGCTGGCTAAAAGTGCATATTCAAACCTGTGCAATTAATGTGTAAGTTAATTGCTTTTGAAGCATTCGAGTCTTTTCACTCATTTGAGCTTTATGTTTGTTCAAAAATTTCCAAGTTTTGATACAAAACCATGTGATTAAGAAATAAGTAGTGCCGACCAAGATAAACGCATATAAAACGGTGATTTCCAAAGCAATATTGTGCTTAAAAATAAGTTTTAGGGACCTATATAAGTCAAAACCGAAATGAAGGATAATGATGGCAAAATTTTTATGTAATTTTAATGGGGAGTTTGCTTTAACTACTTTTTTTATTCGATGATAAACAAAATTCCGCCCTCTGAGGATCGAACCCTACTCGTTCAAAATGAGTTTTGTCTCTTGCTCCTGCTCCGTCGGCAGCTGGCTCTTAACAATTATCTTGTCTGCCTTACCAAATGACTAGCTAGAAAAATTGGATAGCTTCCATTTTGATCTTTCCAAAAATCATCGATTGCATTCAAAAATAACTTTCTATTTTCCTCATTGATGCTTGACCACGTAGATAAATATACCCCTATTAATATTCCAAATGATAAGGTTCCAGTTAGGACATATAAGAAATAAAAATTTTTATTACTAAGTTTTTGTTTCCTAAAAATTAGAACTAGAATCTGATTTTTTCGATCCTTCGACCGCTAGGGTGGGATGGAGAGTGGCGTAGGGAAGGAGGGGATGGCATCAGTGGCGAGTGCCCCTTCGAGGGCCGAAAACCCTAAAAAATCTGTGCCCGGGGTACCCTCTTTCATACCAATAACACTCTACTCCCCCCCCCCATCATTTTTTGGAGGAGAGTGGTATTTCTTTGTATGGCTTACCTTACGATCAATATGTATCGATAACAAAAAGGAATAAAAGCTGAAGATACACAAAAATACAAAGCGAAAACATATAGTAAGATAAGAAANTTACCTTACGATCAATATGTATCGATAACAAAAAGGAATAAAAGCTGAAGATACACAAAAATACAAAGCGAAAACATATAGTAAGATAAGAAAACCGTTATATGGATGAGTAATATTTCGAAATATTCCAGTCATTAGTAAAATGTATTCACCGTCATTTACATCCAATTGCTAAAGTAAAAAATTCTATGTCAATTTTTTCGGATGTCTCCTATGACAAATTTTTTTGAAACTTTCAACAAAAAAATTTTCGACCTGGTGGGATCGAACTTTTGACCTTTGAATGTAAAGTGAGACACTTACATAGGGTATGAGTTTTTTCGATTTGCAAGATACTATCAAGTTTCAACTTTTAAAAATAAAGTTTTCATAACAAGTGATGTTCTACAAAGTTATTCGTCTTGATCTCAGGAACAACTTTGTATAAAATCACTTTTGTGAAAAAAATTTTTTATTGCTTAAATTTTAGTCGGAAAAAACACCGTCTAAAAACACAAGCGCTTATGTTTTTCTCGTTGTTTTTTTATTTCAAATTAAAATATAAGCCATAAATTTTTTTCACAAAAAGTGATGTTCTACAATGTTGTTTCTGACAAGGGAACTGTCAGATTGGAAAGATACGAATTTTTTCCAAAACTAGCTAAAACTGTTCCTTATGGCCTAAAATAGTAGGGAAAAATTGAATTTTGTGCTATTGAGGTCGGTTTCGGGGGTTTTTTGGGGGGAAAAAATGGAAAAAAAACAAATTTACTTGAGGCAAAAAGTAACTGACAACTATGGGAATCGAACCTAGGTTAATGTTCTCTTATAGCAGATATTGATCCAGCGTGCTAGCCACTACACCAATGATCAATATTCTTTCATCCCACTCAATTTAGATATCACGTACGCCTTTTTTTGACAATTTCAATTGTTTTCACTATATTGTTTGATTTCGATAGTTTTTTTATAGTTTGATAATATTCTTGCATTTCCATGATTCTTTAACAAACACTTTTTTTAGTGAAAAATTAATAATCAATTTATTTAAAGAACAAAGTTCTTACAATAATGAAACACATATATTAACAAATGATCAATGCAAATATTTTTTTGCAGTGTCTGTATATCCTGACGGTTTTGTGTCTGCATATCATATATGCACAAAGGGGGGGGGTGCTGCACCCCCCCCCTCAATTCATCGTATCGAGGAAAAAAATTTAGGATCAATTCGTATTTTGGTAAATTTTTTTGGCGACCTTTTTTTTGGTCGTCACTCGGCACCAGTAAAGGGGGAGGCGGCGATCAATTCGTATTCGACCAACCTGCACCCCCCCCCCTGCTTGTGCATGTATGTTTGAAACGATACGAATGAAACGATTTCATTTCCAGACGCGTCCAGAAACGGGTTTGAATTTGAATATTGACACGAAAACCCTGAATTTGGTTTCGTAATACGATACGAATGAAACGAATATAGATGGAAAGAACATAAATGAAACTATCAAATAAAACGATACGAATGAAACGATTTCATTTCCAGACGGCGTCCGGAAATTGTCCAGAAGCGGGTTTGAATTTGCCTGAATATTGACACGAAAACCCTGAATTTGGTTTCGCAAAACGATACGAGTGAAACGAATAGACGATTCGTTTCATTCGTATCGTTTCATCTGTATTCGTTTTATTTTACGAAATTCAGGATTTTCGTGTCAATATTCAGACAAATTCAAACCCGTTTCCGGATGCCGTATGAAAATAAGATCGCTTCGAACGATTTCATTTCCAGACGGCGCCCAGAAACGAGTTTGAATTTGCCTGAACATTGACACGAAAACCCTGAATTTGGTTTCGTTCTATTATATATTTTCATTCGTATCGTTTTATTTGATCATTTCATTCGTATCTTTCCATCCTCTTCGTTCCATTAGGGCCTATGCCAATCTTTTAATATAAAAAAATAAAGATGAAATTTTTCAGAGGTTGTTTTGGAAAAGTCTACCTATGTAAAGAAAAAAGTACACAACTAAATCTAGCTGCAAAATGCATCCGTCTATCAAGAGATTCTGATAGAAAAAAAGTCGAAAAAGAGGTAATGTTTTTCGCATTAAAAAGGCTCTACGATTGGCCCTTTACAAGGTGGTTCCCACAAAAAAACTCGCCGAGACGAATAAAATGACACCAAAATGATCAAATTTGAAAATGTTTTGGTTATTGAAATGAAAACCATGAATCAGGGATTTCGTTTCAATAACCCAAAACAATTTTCAAATTCGATAATTTTGATACCATTTGATTCATCTCGGCGAGTTATAAAAAATTCATCTTGACATCTCCAAACATGTCAAGATTTCGAATTTTATAATGATCAATCATTTTTTTCGAATTTTTCAATTTATTTCGAATTTTTTCTATTTTTTCCTATTTTTTTCGAACTTTTTCTAATTTTTTGAATGCTTTATAACTCGCCGAGACGAATAAAACGATACCAAAATGATCGAATTTGAAAAATGTGTTGGGTTATTGAAACGAAATCCCTGATTCATGGTTTTCGTTTCAATAACAACATACTTACTTTCAATTTATAGGTGGCAATCATGTCCAAATTGCAACACAGATTTATTACACAGCTTTATGACGCTTTTGCGACGTCATCAAGAGACATTATTTTGGTTATGGAATTGTAAGCTCGATTTATTACAATTTTTCAACAAAAAATTATTTTTTTGGGATCCAAGGAGGAGAATTATTTTTACGAGTTATTGATGAGGATTTCAATTTGACTGAATCTGCAGTCGCCCTTATTGTGTATCAAATTTGTGAGGCTGTTCAATATATTCATGGCAAGGATATTGTCCATCTCGATCTTAATGTAAGCTAAACTCGAAAATCTTCTTCTGCGCTTTACACATTGAATCAGGGAAAATGTATTGAAGCGAAAAGTCAGACACCGTAAAACTATAAAAAAAAATACGCTTTAGTCACTAAAATTTAGTGGCTATAAACAATGACTTTTTGACACAGGATCGAACCCGCACCCTTTGAATAAAGACCGAGTGTATTAACCACTCTGCCATGGAAAACTCCCAAACCCATGATATGATAAACGTTTTGAAGCACTCAGTGAGTTGAATCGATTTAGCAAATACGTTTTAGTCACTAAAATTTAGTGGCAGCCGGAGGTTTTTGGCCATGAGGAACACAATGTGGGTTTTGCTCATGGCCGAGTGGCTAAAGCGCTCGGCCTTCACTCAAATGATGTAGGTTCGATCCTGCGCCAAAAAGTCATTTTTTATTTTGTTGTCACAAGTCATGAAAATTTTTATGTATTCATATTTTTATACGGGGAACACGATGGCGCTATTATTTTTCCATGAAATCTTTTGGAAAAATCGAAAAATCTCAAAAAAGATATTTTTCGATTTTTCTAATTTTTCCAAAAGTTTTCATGGAAAACTAATAGCGCCATCACGTTCCCCTTATAAAAATACAAAAATATACAAAAATTTTCATGACTTTTGACAACAAAATATAAAAAATGACTTTTTGGTGCAGAATCGAACCCGTATCCTTTGAATGAAGGCCGAACGTGTTAGCCACTTGACCATGGGGGAAGTTTGTAACAAAAGTGAGTGTTCGATCTTGTAAAATCGACTTTTCTATTTTTAACGCTGCATCATAGCTTACTTTTTTCTATATAGCCACAAAATCTTATGCTAGTCTTCCCGGACAACATCCTCATTAAACTCATAGATTTTGGCCTAGCGCAACATTATGATGGGAAACAAGAATTGGTCTGCATGGTTGGTAGTCCGGAATTTTGCGGTATTATTTTTTAAAACTACAGAGTGTTTTGAAAACCCCGGAATTTGGGTGATTTTTTCATGTTTTTTTCGATTTTCGCTTCAATATACACACCCTGATTCCTTGATTCAGGATCAGGGAAGTGTTTTCAAGCTGAAATTTTTTTCAAAAATGACCCCATTAGGGCTAATTATATGCGGGGAATTAATTCTGCGCATTCCCGAAGCTTGAAAACGCTTTCCTGAATCAAAGAAAAATTCATGTATTATAGCAAAAATTGGTCATCGCTTTAATACACACACTCTGATTCCCTGAATCAGGAAAGCGTTTTCAAGCTTCGGAAATGCGCACAATCGATTTCCCGAATATGTTTACCCCCAGAAAACCATTTCTAAGCAGAAAATCTAAAAATTTTTGATTTTCGTTTCAATACACACACAGATTCCCTTATTCAGGATCAGGGTCATTTTTGAAAAAAAAATTCGGGTCGAAAAACATGAAAAAATCACCCAAATTCCTGTTTTTTATACATTCTGTATTAAATGTGTTTAAATTTAGCACCAGAAGTTGTAAAATACGAACCATTAAGTTATCACACAGATATGTGGAGTCTTGGAATTATTGTGTATTTGCTGTAAGAATATTTTTAGTTAAAAATATAAGGAGGAAATTTCTTCTTTACTTATGATTGGATATTTTTAAAGGACTACTCGAAAAAAGTTGCAATAATTTGTATATATTCGGAAAGTTCATGAAAAATGGAGCGATTTTTGTTTTTACGGCACTCTCTGAATCGTTATAGTTTTTAAGAGAATTGCGTGTGAAGTTTCGTCTGTGTATTACAACGAAAACATTCAAATTCCTGATTCAATCAAAATCTGTTTATTGACAAGAAAATAATTTGAATTTCTTGAGCATCTAGAAAAAAATATAGCATTTTTATCAGCTCAATGAGGCGAATAAAATGACACCAAAATTATTCCATTTGAAAATAATTTTGGGTTATTGAAACGAAAGCCTTGATTCATGTTTTCGTTTCAATAACCCAAAATAATTTTCAAATTGAATAATTTTGGTCTCATTTTATTCGCCTCATTGAGCTGATAAAAATGCTATATTTATATTTTTTTAAATGCTCAAGAAATTCAAATTATTTTCTTGTCAATAAACAAATTTTGATTAAATCAAGAATTTGAATGTTTTCGTTGTAATACACAGACGAAACTTCACAATCAATTATCTCAACAACTACAACGATTCAGAATTTACTGTGAAAAACAAAAAATGCTCCATTTTTCATGAACTTTCCGAATATACACAAATTATGGCAACTTTTTTCGAGTGGACTGGTCCTTTAAATAAAAAATTTTTAAAGCCTTTCTGGAGTTTCTCCATTTTATGACGACAACGAAGATGTAATTCCTATTAAAGTTTCGAAAGGAGAATGGGAATTTATCGAAGAGTTTGATGAATTTTCCGACGAAGCTAGAGACTTTGTGTCAAAATTGTTGGTTATTGATAAAAGGTAAAAGGCATTTTCGTAGCACTAATAAATTCTGTATCATGGTGAGATTTCAAAAAGTCGGATGCGCTTGCCTAACTACCGTAAAAACAAAAAATGCTCCATGTTTCATCAACTTTCTGAATATACTAAAAAAAATGGCAACTTTTCCCCTATAGGACTGATCCTTGAAATGAATTCATTTGAAAATTTAGCCAACGAATGTTGCCAACAGCTTGTTTAGCCCATCCATGGCTAGCTGTACACCATGAAAAGTTTAAAAACATCGAAGAGTTGAGAGCACCTACCGAAGGAAAGACGGTGGACACTGAAAAACTCAAAAAATATGTGAAAAATAAAACATTCCGAGTGAGTCACTATGACATCTCTTTTTTCTATTTAACAAATTTCAGAGCTCTTTCTCCTGGGGAGATGCAATAACAGGATTCCAAAAACTGATACTTTTTTGAAGTAATTTTATGGAAAAATATCCTCTAAAGACTTAGGCTTAAGCTTAGGCGTAACCTTAGGTTTGGGGTTAGGGTTAGGTCTAGGCTTAAGCTTAAGGTTAAGCCTAAGCCTAGGCTTAGGCTAAGGCTAAGGCTAAGGCCTAAGCCTAGGCTTAATTTTAGGCTTAAGCTTAGGCGTAACCTTAGGCTTAGGCCTAGGCTTGGGATTAGGTTTAGGTCTAGGCTTAAGCCTAAGGTTAAGCCTAAGCCTAGGCTTAGGCTTAGACCTAAGCCTTTAGAGGATATTTTTCCATAAAATTACTTCAAAAAAGAATCAGTCTTTGGAATCCTGTTATTGCGTTTTCCCAGGAGGAAGAGCTCCCAAATTTCATCTTTAGAAAACAGTCTTCGGTGTCATGTTTGCGAACCGCGTTTCCAAAACTATTGGTGTGCTAAAAGCTGCCAGCTCGAGACTCAAAAGAAGCATGAGTTTGAGGAAACTTTCCAAAGACGATGAGCCATCTAGCTCATCCGATAGAATCTCCGTGTGCACCACTGAACTTGACTTCAAGACAGAGAATGAAGCTCAAGCTGAAGCGACTGAAGTTGTCAAATCAAGAAGGCATGAAACCTGTTCAATCAACGTGGATGTTACCAGTCATGCTAAAATTTGATGAAGTCCATCTCAAGAATCGTGTTTTATTATTAATTTTTGAATGTATATTGTTGTGTAATAAATCCTATTTTTATTAGGTTGTACCCAATGTCGAAATTGTGTTGTGTTAACACACTAACACAACAAAAATCGTTAAAAATCGAAAAAATCATCAAAAATTGAAAAATTTCAAATTGAATAACCTTGATGCCATTTTGTTCGTCTCATTTAGCTATAAAAAATTGCTACAATATTCACTTTATGAAAATTTAAAAAATGAATTTAAAAATTCAAAAAAGTTTGTGCATTACAACGATAACATGTACATAAATTGAAAATTTCAAACGCAATTACCTCGAAAACTATAACGATTCAGAACATGCCGTAAAAATAAAAAATGCTCCATTTTTCATGAACTTTCCGAATATCAACAAAAATGGAAACTTTTTCCCACTAAACTGATCCTTTAACTCGGGAATGCGCACACTATATTCTCGCCTGAGAAACTTTAAAAAATTGTTATTTTCTGTATAAGTAAGCTGTCTTGATTTCAAATATATAATTTTTTTCAAAATTGGAGCAAAAAAATTTTTCGCGCATAAGGTCGAGGGTTCGATCCCCGCGCAAATTCGATTTTTTATTTTCTCATTCAAATTGGATGAAAATTTTTGCGTATCTGTATTTTGATGCGCTGATCAAGATTCAAAGCAAATAAAAATATGGAAACACTCGTGACGAGATCTGGACAGAAAAATGTGATTTTACCAAAAAGTGTTATTTTTCAATGTGCTCTAGGTCCCGTAGAAATGAATCATAGAATGAAACAAACACCGCCATCGTATTCAGCGTACCTGAAAACGGTAGAACCATGTCATTTTTATATTCAGTCATTTTAAAAAATGCGCGTTCTCGACCATTGAAAATTTGTATCATATATGATACGCTGCGCATTCCCAGGTTAAAAGTGATGTTCTACAAATTTTTTCCTGAGAAAAATTTGTAGAACACGACAAACAAGTATATAGAACATCACTTTTTGTGAAAAAAATACTATTCTTATGAAGAAAATCCTTATGAAAATTAATGAGAAGCAACTTTTTTCCATTACCACCCTGTATGACGATTTTTCTATTTTTAATAATTTTTTCGATTTTTTCAATTTTTGACGATTGTTCGATTTTTGATATCCCTGTATATGAACACTTTCTATTCTTGAAAGGCCAAATGTGTGTCACCATGCTATTTGTTTGTTTTCAATAAAAGAGGCGCTTCTTCTTCATTTCCTATCGAGCTGGAACAACTACGTTTTATTTGACAGTCATAACTCGTAAAACGTAATAATCGACTTGTTTTGATATCGATCGTTTCCAGTTCCGCGACGAAAAACTCGCGCTTGACTCCTTTCGTTATATCATATAACTAGTCATGAGCAAGGCTAAAAAAGATTCTTCCTTCTTGTATATTTGTTATTCGTAGTTTTTTTTCTAAAAATATATTCTCTCTATAACAATTTATTTTGAGGATAATTTTTTAGATGAATAAAATCCTCTTAACTCAATGGTAAAATGCATTGTTGTTGGGCGTAATTTTCGGTACTACTAAGGGTTAGCGACCGAAAACGTCAGAGTACTATTTCAGGAAATTCTTTTCTAAAATCAAATTTATTTGAGGTATTTTTTGAAATCGGTTGCGTATTGACAAAACATGAAAATGCCAAACACGATCACGCAGGGATGCGAATTTTTCCCGCCAAACACTATCACGCAGGGATGCGAATTTTTCTCGCCAAACACGACCACGGAGGGATGCCTATGAAAATCTATAAACAGCACAAGTACCTAGAAATTTCGTTAGAATAGTTAATCAACCCAGAGTACAATACTTCGAACAGTAAAAATTAATTTGTGATAATTTGTATGTGGTATTTGACACGACCACACAAGGATGCGAATTTTTCCCGCCAAACACAACCACACAGGGATTCAGGTTTAAAAATGATCATTTTCACGAAAAATACTCGTTGTCATGTTTTGTCAATGCATGCAATCGATTTATCACAAAAAATACCTCTAACAACTTTGATTTTAGAAAAAATTTTCCTGAAATAGTGGTACCCTGTCGTTTTTCGATCGCTAAGCCTTAGTAATACCTAATTTTCCATCTGGTATAAATAATTGGTCTGAATAGCAAAAGTGTGATTGAGCATAAC
>OZJO01005838.1:0-13318 GCA_900406225.1 Acrobeloides nanus | reverse complement strand
TTTTCGCTTCAATACACCCACTCATTCCCTGAATCAGGGTCAAGGAAACGTTTTCATGTTTCGGGAGTATGCGCAATTGATTCCCCGCCTAGAAAAACATAAGAATCGACGGTTTTCTCATAAAAATCGAAAATTGTTTGATTTTCGCTTCAATACATCCATCCATTCCCTGAATCAGGGTCAAGGAAGCGTTTTTATGCTTCGGGAATGCGCGGAATCGATTTCTCGCATAAAATTACCCCTATAAACGTATTTTTTACAAAAATTTAAAAAAAAATTTTTTTCGGAGATCCTGTCGCGATTGCTTGTCTCCCTTTAACATAAAATTTTTAAGCTCTGTTCAAACTCCGATATAAATGTGAGATTGATAGCGCTACGGATTATTTTGAAGTTTGCGCAACATTATCCGGAGCAGTGAGTTTTTTTATTTTTTCCTACATTTTAATTTTTGTTTAGCCGTGTTGAGTCGGTGAAAAAATTCACTCTTCGTCTACATGATGATGCTTTTACGGTTGTTTGTCAGGCCATGAATGATTTAGACACACAGGTCCGCGCCGAAGCCGCTCGAATTTTAGGCTGTTTTACTCAAGTTTCGGAGCCGTTTTTATTACAGACGTTGGATAAAAAATTAACTCCTAAAATGAAGGTTATTGTGAATATCGTGCTTAAAATTGAATTGTGCTTTTTTAGGTTCTAAATGACGGCTCCACCGCAGCCCAAACTGATGAATGGAGCACCGGAAAGAAATTGGGCGAAGATGTCCCAANTTAACTCCTAAAATGAAGGTTCTAAATGACGGCTCCACCGCAGCCCAAACTGATGAATGGAGCACCGGAAAGAAATTGGGCGAAGATGTCCCAATGGAACGTGAAGAAGAAGAAGTCCAATCTTTGATACCGATTCAAGCCTGTGGGGCTTTTGTAACTGCCTTGGAAGATGAGTTTATGGGTAAGCTTCGTGGATGGTAGAAATTTGCGGTTATGAAAATATTTTTAGCGGTTCGTGAAGCAGCTGTCTATTCGCTTGGGAAATTGGCTGTTAATAGGCCAACTTTTGCCAATGCTACGATTGACCACTTGGCGGACATGTTTAATGATGAAATTGCACAGGTTTATAATCAACTTTTTAACCAAAAATGCCATTTTTTCACCAAAAATTGTCAAAAATGGCCATTTTTGCAACAAAAAATGCAATTTTTGGGGCCAAAAATGCCATTTTTTACTAAAAACCGCCAAAAATTGACTATTTTTGCCTAAAAAGTGTGATTTTTTGTCCAAAAATGCCATTTCTTTTTATCGAAAATTGTCAAAAAATGATTATTTTTTTAAACCTTGATAACGTTTTTGGTGCTCAAATAAACCCATTTTTCTAGATCCGACTAGATGCCATCCACGCTCTCACACCTTTGGTGATCCACGGAGTTTTGGGCCAAGAGCAACTTAATACCATTTTAACTGGATTGGATGTAAATTTTTCGCTTATTTTTTACCCCATATATTTATTTGCAGGATGCCGCCTCGGATAATCGAATGGCACTCCACGAGCTCCTTTCACGAAGTCATCTAGCCGATGCAGCTTGTGTTAAGCAATGTGTACAAATTTTACTGCGAACATTGGGAAGATTTCCCACGGATAGAGAATCGACATATAGGTCAGAAAATTGAAAAAAAATTACGTAATTTTTACGGCGCAATTTTAGGTGCTTGGCTAGCATCGGTTTGAAACATGCTCATCTAGTGCAAACTTTAGCCGTTGAGCTTCTAGGTGTAACCCCAGTGTTCGATATGCAAGAGCAATCTATTGAAGATGAAATTTGTATGTCACTAATATCTACGAAAATTGGGACTAGAGCAGCTCACAAAAATACTTAGTCTTTCACTATAGAACAACTCACAACGGTCGAGCCGATGCAGCTTGTGCCAAGCAATTTGTACAAATTCGCCAAAAAATCAAGGCCAAAAATCGATTTTTAATCTCAAAATTAGGTCAAAAATCGATTTTTGATCCAATTTCGAGTTCAAAAGTCAATTATCCGTTGGCAATTGTCCTAATCACTGATCAATAAGTAAAAAACTCGAAATTTTCAAATGACTGAATTTTTGTATCCAGAGACTTTTGGATATGGAAAACTCGAATATGAAGAGATTTTTTAATTTTTTGACGACAGTAAATAAAAGAAAATCAACCGTTGTGATTTGTTCTAGTCCCAGAAAATTGAGTTTTGGAGGGGTCGGAAAATGTATAAATACCATTTTTTGTGTTAATGATCTTGATTTTTAGACTTGGCAAAACTTGTGCTCGTGTTGAATGCCGCTTCCAAGCAGCCCGTTATATGCTCGTTGACTCCACCTTATGTCAAAAAGCATTATAGATTTCTGCGCTGTGCTTCCCCACATCTAATACCAAAAATTAAGGTGTGTTTTTTGTGCTAATGCTTTTCTGGCATGGGAACGTTTGATACGATTATTGAAACGATTTTTGCAAATCAGGCAATTAATGATTTGCAAGAATCGTTTCAAAATTGTGTTAAATGAATCGTGTCAAAGGTCTCTATGCCGCTTTTTCCACCAGTGGTAGCCAAGGGAAGGACGGTGGGGATCGCCCCTCCCGTTCAGGATAAAATTTCGTAAAAAGAAAAATGAAGAAGCTGTTTTGGAAGTGAATCAAGCCGATTTTGGAGACTAGTTGATTTTGAATTCGAAACTAGTTGATTTTGAAGCGAAAAAAGACGATTTTGAAACGAAACTATCCTATTTTGTTGCGAAACTAGCCGATTTTGAAAATCAACTAGCCTATTTGGAAGTGAAATGAGCCGATTTGGAAGCGAAAGCTAGCTAATTTGGAAGTGAAACCAGCCGATTTTGAAGCGTAGTGTCAAAGCTCCCATGCCGCTTTTATCACCAATGGCGTAGCCAAGGGAGGGGCGGTGAGGTGATTGCCTTTTTGTAAAAAGAAGAAAAATGAAGAAGCTGCTTTTAAAGCGAAACAAGCCGATTTGGGTGATGGGAGGAATCGCCCCTCTCGTTCTGGACAAAATTCTGTAAAAAACCTAAGGGTACTCTTATGATTTTGATAAAATTCGAAAATATTCAAATTTGACCTCTTGTTTTTGAATATTTTTGTGAGTACCCTTCCCCCACCGTTCATGTAGGTCTGGCTACTCCACTGTTTTCCACCGATTGAAAATTGCATGTTATAGTATCTATGTTCCTTATTTTTTTAGGAATACGAACAATCTATAATCTCCGAATCATCGGTGTGTGCTAGCTCTTCTATGATCGATCTAAAAGTTCAAAGTCTATTGGATAATGCTTATAAGAGGATGGTTGAAGCACATATATCGGCTGGAATTTCGGAAAAATCTGCTTTGTTTAAACTTATTCTGAGGTATCTTCAAAGATTTTTATTAGTAGTCCATTTTGAGTACTCAGATGATTTTTTATAAAAATATGTCACCCATTTTTATTTTTTGAGAATATATGGTATAAATTTTTAAGCACAATGGGTTAATATATATATGTATCAGGTTGTTCCCAAAGGTTCGCGGACTTTACTTTTCACTTCTTATATTCGAAGATGAGAAGTGAAGTCCGCGAGCTTTTGGAACAAATCTGGTAGTCATTTTTGTGAGCTGTAAGCAGTGGTGTAGCCAAATTCCCCCCTGTAACGAGTTGTGAAAATGGAGCATTTGTTATTTTTCAGAGATCTTGAAGCCTATCAAACTATAGAAGAAGAAATTGCCGTCCCAGCTAGATTTTTACACGATCTCTGCAATGTGATGAATTTATTTGATATTGTTAATACTGGAATTCGCTCCGGTGATGAGATTACTACCATATTTAATATTATACAACAGGTATTTTTGTGTGTAGTCAGAGTCGTATTTTAATATAAATTTGTGGGGGGGGGGAGGATGGAGTGAAAGTTTTGGATTTTTTCTTAAAAATTTTCAGGTTTAGGGGCGGAAATTTTCCACCGGTCCCCCATAATTACGACGATATATGTAGTAGTAAAGTTAATTTGGCTTTTTGAAATTTTGAGCTTCTGGTTCACGCTATTGAATGAAATTAGAGCTATAGGATAAACTTTTATTCTAAAATGTTGTGTGTGTTGTTTTATTCTAAAAAGATTTAATAGCCAAAATTGTATGGGTCTTATGCATTTTTATGGACTTATTTTTGGCTTGTGTTGATTTTTAATGCAATTATATTTAGGCCCATAGAAAAATTGGCTGGATTGAAAGCCAATATCATGGAGTGGATAAGAAAATATTGGCCGCTTTACGCGAATGCACTCTATTTTTAAACCTGATCCAAGTGGCTATTCTAATTGATCACATTCCGAATGGCCAAAAGCAAGCGCCGAAGCTTGTACAAGAGGAAATTTTGGCTGTCGAAAAGTATGTTGCTGATAGTTTTTTCTAATCTCAGTTTTTACGCCATTTTAGCCGCTTCAAAAAACTTGATTCAAAGCCATCCGATTTTACTACCAAGCTTATACATTGGCTAAATGAGAAACTGTCAGAAACCGTCCAAAATGGCTCAAATTTGGAAGAGAAAAAAGATTTTCTATCAGGACATGGAATAATAGCTCAACTAACTGGTGCTTATATCCCTGCACCAGAAACTTTGCCGTCGCTGAGGAAAATTTCTATGAAATCTGTTCAAGTATGTGTCACTAACTAGTGATGCTCAAAGTTTAAAAATAAAAAAATGACTGAGGTATGCTAGCTGAAAAGCTAGCGGGCACGACATTTGAATGGGGCTCAGACTTGTTGAACCTTCAAACACATGTGTGACGATGGTGAAAAACTTGTTATCTTTGTCACCATGAACAAATTATATCGTGATCAAAAGTCTCATATTTGAGGTCGTAGGAAAAGTGACACCGGAAAACTGACATTTGGTTTTTGTCGGTGTGTCAATTTTCCTTTTCTGAAAACTTCAAGGCCACAAAACTTGAACACAGAGTGGTGAGCCAAAAAACTGTACTTTTGCGTTTTTTTATGATAATTTTTCGCCAAAAAAAAACGCAAAAAGTACGGTTTTTTTGGTTCACTCATTAAAACTATTAAAATGTTTTATAAATTTCATGAGGCGGCAGAAAAATGGATTCTCTCTTGATTAAAACCAATTTTTAGGTAATCGATCCAAATAAAGATGTACAAGCAGAAAAGATTGTCAAATTCGTGTCTGGACTACCAACTGGCGTGGAATTGAATTGTATGCTGCATAATTTGACAGCTGAGGATTTGGAGAAATTCAGAATTAAGGTGAGCACTCTTTCTGCTCATCGTGTGTACTAGAGCCAATTTTTCAAATTTTAGATCGAATATCCCGACGAAACCATAGCCTACTACCGACCTAGATCCACGGAATTCATCACCTTAAGCAACCGACTTGTCCGAGTGCAAACCACTGTTTTGATCTCAGCTCAACTCTGGGCCGAAGCCTCGGAAATTCAACTATGTTGTGGGGTACTGCTCTCTTCACCTCAAGGAATCTCGATTGGAGCAAATGAATATACGAAAGAGAATTTCTTTGTTCCACTTCCTGATGCCGACGAACCAACTCAGTTTAACAAGATCTCTGTCAAAATTCACCCTGTTAATAGAATGTAATATGTGTAGTATTGAATTGTGATTTTTGATATTGTAAATTTGAATTGTTGTTATAAATAAATTGGATAATTGATAATATACCTTTTGTAAAATGTATTTGTTTTCATGAATATTTTCAAAGATTTTTGCGATTGCGTAAATAAGCAGTCTGCATAACATCAGTTGATAGCGATTCAACCGGTGTAGCCTCCATGATAGCGGATTTTTCGGCAGGCTTCCCCAGTTACACAACTGCGGGCCATATAATAATGAATAAACAAATTGCACAAGTAAATTAAATTTATCTATCTTTATTTATTTTGAAACAAAAATGCATAATAAAAGTCTACATAGATAAAATAAAGAACCTATAAGATCACGAATTTGAATCACTTCACTTCAAGCGACCTTAAGTTTGAACTCGATTTTCTTCGTCTTCTTGAGATTTTTGAGGAGCTCTCGGATATTAGTGTCGGTTGCGGCGACCTAAAAACGTTGATGTTAGAGAGTAAACAAAAATTTAATGCAAAACTAACTTCAATGTATGCGAACACGAGCATTTCTTCTTTAGGCGGACTTCCATCGTCGATTCGGTGCACTTCGGCCTCCAGCGATTGTTTAGGATCCAGAAAGCTACAGATGGGTTCAACTCGGTAGACTTTGTTGTTAGAGCACAGCACCTTGACGGCCAGTCGCTTATTCGTGGTGTTCTGCATAGTAACCTTCTTCATCATGTTCAAGTTCTTGTTGAATTCCAGTTGACCCGGCTCGAATGCGATCCACTGAGTAAAGGGGTCCTAAAAGCGAGATTGTAGTTCAAAAAAGGAAGACAACTTGCCATTTCTGATTCATAGTCCAGCGGATTTTCTTCGCTTGTACTGCTGCTACTTTTGGTTACTGGATCTCCGCCCGACTTTGTGCCTTGATTAACATCAGGTTGAGGTAAAATAGCAGTCTGCGTAACATTAGTTGATAGCGATTCAATCGGGGTAGCCTCCATGATAGCGGATTTTTCGACAGGCTTCGCGACTCCGGATGGTACCTTTTCGGATTTGCCTTTCTCCATTTCTGCTTCAATTGATGGGTTCGGCTTGCTGAGTAATTGGGCAATAAGATAAACCGCGAGAATCAGAGCAACGATTCCGAGAAGCACATCCAAGCTAAGCAAGATGTATTGATTTGTATTCCATATCATGTTTAGTAGAGTTTCTTCTTCTAATTGGTGAAAGCAATTGATCGATTGGAAATGGAAAACGATGAAAAGTTTGCTCCTTATATAGTCGTCGCGAAATTCGCATAATTACGATCAGGATTGCATCGGAACAGGTTCAAGAAACGGAACTGAAACAGCAGGGACCTGTTGCAGTATACGGAAATTGAAAATTCTAAGAATTTCCAAATTGATTTTAGGTACCAAGAATTTAGAAATTTTTGGAAATTCGGCCGAAATATGAATTATTTGTCAAATAAATGCCATATTTCAGCAGCATTTCCAAATTCTTGGTACCTAAAATCAATTTGGAAATTCTTAGAATTTCCAATTTCCGTATACTGCAACAGGTCCCAGGGTACAGAATCGGAACGGCCAAAATGACCGGAACAGGGATGGAACAAAATTCTTCAATTTTTCTTTGCCCCCTCCCCTAATCTTTTTTCGAAAATGTTCCAAAATTTTGGGCAAAACATAACGGCACTGTCGGTCGTTTGATGTTTCGAAACGTTTTTTATGTTCTTGAGGATTTGTCCTCCGGAAATACAAAGTCAATCCTGATAGTTTTGGTGTGGTTAGAAAGCTGGATTTCTTAACACTCGAATGACAAAATCATGTCATAACTATTTATGGTTGAGGAGTTATTGCACAATTAGTAAAAAAATGTCAGTTTTTTCGACATTTTTTAATAATTATGCAATAACTCCGCAACCAGAAAGAGTGATGACATGATGTTGGTGTCATTCGATTGCTACGAAATTCAGCTTTCTAACGACACCAAAACTAACAGGATTGGCTGTGTATTTCCGAAGAAATCCTCAACAACATAAAAAACGTTTCGAAATGTCAAGCTTCGAAACATCAAACGACCTCTAGAACCCTAAATTTTTATTTGATTTTGCATTTTTAGAAGATGTCCGTGGAAAAAACGTACACAGAATTTCTACGCGAGATCTTTCATAAAGCATATATTCTCAAATCTGGGCATACCCTACCAATTGTCAATTCTCCGGATTATAGTGTGGAATTCAATGGAAACTACGTCGAGATCGTAAAATTGGAAGTGGCTCTGAATGAAGCTAAAGTACAGAATGTTCCAAAAAATCGCCATTTGGTCATTTTTTGGCAAAAAAATTTTTTCTCCAAAATAACTTATGGTTATTCTTATGCGAAAAATCGATTGCGTCATCGAAAAACCTTGAAAATGCCTCCCAGACCAGGAAATATCCAATTTTCATATTTTGTTCAGTTATTTTCGGTAGGAATTCCTACTTGAAAATACGAAAATTGGTAACTTAACCATTTTTCATGGTCTAGGAGTCATCTTCAGGGTTTTTCGATGCGCGCAATCGATTTCTATCATAAAAATGCCCCTAATGAGTCATTTTGGAAGAAAAAATTTCGCCAACAAATGACCAAATGGCGGTATTTTTTGAAAATTTGACATAGTTGTTGAACGCCCTTGTCTGAGTGTATAACTTGAAACATTTTCCAGGCCCACACTGGCGAGGTTTTAAAAACGTATCGTGAAAATGAATGGCGTGCACACACCGCTAGTTTACATCCCCTGAAACAGCTACCTAAAGTGCTTCGACAAAAGTACGGACTTCCTTTCTGCACTCAAGCTTATTGCAAGTTCACCGAAATTTTGGCTCAACATCCAGTGCTTGCTGAAACTCCAGTAAAAAGTGACGAGTTCAGGTAGTCCTCCTCGATGAAATTTTGTATATGCGTCCTTTAGGACTTTCCATTTATGTGAAGCGCCTGGTGGTTTTGTAGTGGCGCTGAGAGATTTTCTCGGCGAGTCACGAATTGGAAATTGGAAGTGGCGAATGAATACGTAGATTTCAGATTTTTTTTGGATTTTTGAAATTCTAACTTGTACATTTTTTAGTCTGAACCCATACAACGAGTTCAATAATCCGGCGTCGATGTTATTAGATGATACGATTATTTGCCGAAATTTGGACAAGATGGAATTTGGGCAGGATGACACCGGCGACATTTTGAACTGGTCCGTAGAATTTATTTTGAATTTGCCGAAATTTCATCTAGTTACAGCCGATGGAAGTTTCGATGTTCGGGTGTGAATTTGTTTGCTATTATATTTTTTCCTAAAATTTTATAAAAAAATTCTAAAAAATTAAGCGTTTCTCAAAAAGAAATTTTCGATTTTTAACCTAAATTTCCCATTTTTTTCAACAAAAATGTCCAAAATTTGCTATTTTTTCACCAAAAATCGTAATTTTTTCATCAAAAAGTTTCATTTTCTGAGTGTTTTCAACTTAAAAATAAGCATTTCTCAAAAAAATTTTGCCTGCGGCACTGGTTTTTGCTTTACCTCAAGTTTTTTAGTAAAAAATTGGTATTTTTTAACCATAGCTTTTTTCCAGGATGAGCCCGAAAACCAAGAAAGCCTTGTGTTTCCATTAATTTCGAAAGAAGTGATGATTGCTCTACATTGCCTGGAACCGGGTGGAAATTTTGTCTTTAAACTGTTCACATTTTTTAACCAGGAAACGATTCACCTCCTAAACAAGTTGCTACATCTTTTTTACGAAGTCGTAATTAGGAAGCCATCATGTAGCAAGGCTAGTAATTCTGAGGTATGATGGTGTACCAAAAAATCCGAAAAAATTGAGGCAAAATCAAAAAATAATGTCACCAGTCGACTCAACTTCATGATATGGTACTCATTTTGAAGCGCTCGGAGAGCTGAGTTGATTGGCGACAACTTTTCGGATTTTTTCATACACGTGCCCAGAAAAGTTGGCTAGAAAAGTACTTTCCTTAAGGCCCCTTTTTCAGAGAATTGAAAATTTTGACATTTAAATTTTTAGGTCTATGTGATTTGCATCGGCTTTAATGGTAACATCGACTCGGATTGTGTTCTGACGAATGGTTATTACCACGTAAATTTGGAGTTTTTTTTCGAAAAATCAATTTTAAATTTTTTTCAGAAATTCCTGGATTGCGCTCGATTCTTTTGTATTCAACAGGAAAATGCGATTCGTTTCAATTTGGAGACTTTTAATAATTTATCGGTGACGGAAAAATGCTTCATCAATGAAAAGAACTTTGAAGCGATCACTCACTGGCAGGAACTTAATTTGAACAACCTTGATAAGGAAAAACACGAAATTGTACAGATTTTAAGTCCGTGGGCTAACGATTCTTGGAATATTGACACAAACAAGTGGCAAGAAGTGATTCAAAAAGGCAAGGACTTGGCATCTTCGAAATTTCCATCCGAACCTGTGGAAATTTACTGGGCAATGGATTCTCTAACTTGGCTAATTGATGCTGGAAAACCGGACATTGTAGTGGTGAAGAAAGTCGATGAGAAGGCCAAGATTCGTCATTCGCTATTTGTGAACGCTTACTTATTAAGAGAGTCAGTGGACAAAAATTTGGTCGACTTTGCACAAGGACCTCACTACGCTCATCATGTTCCGCCAAAAACAATCAATGAGTCGATCCTCACCGTCGATGCTTTTCAAATGGACAAACGTTCTTGGCTCGAGCTATTGGCAAATCTATCCAAGCATGAAAATTGCGTGGAAGAATTGCGAATTTTAGCCGGACAAAACAATTTGATGCTAAGCCGTTTCGCAGCTTCGATTTTTGTTCTGCTCAGTGTGATTTTCAACAGTGTACAATTTGAAGAAACCGGTGTGATTGTCTTCAAAAATAAGGTAAGCCCAGGGGCTTGTACAAATAAATGAAAAGTGAAAAATGTTCTTCAAATGTGTTTCGAAGGATTTTTTACTTTTCACTCGTCATTTTTCAGTTTTGAAATGGATTTTTCATTTTTCACTTTTTTTGAAAAGTCAATTTCGATATTTCAAAAAAAGTGGAAATTGAAAGTGAAAAATCCATTTCAAAACTGAAAAATGACGAGTGAAAAATGAAAAATCCTTCGAAACATATTTGAAGAACATTTTTCACTTTTCATTTATTTGTACAGGCCCCAGGGCTCTCAGATTTTGAAATTATTATAAAAATCAAGTTCAAATTGAACCTATAAAATGTCGAATTTTCAAGCAGTTCCTTCACAAATTGCTTTATTAAATAAAGAAGGGGTTTGTGTTGGAACTTATTGAAAATTCGAAATTTTATAGGTTCGACTTGAACTCGATTTTTATGCGAAT
This sequence comes from Acrobeloides nanus, assembly GCA_900406225.1. Taxonomy (NCBI): domain Eukaryota; kingdom Metazoa; phylum Nematoda; class Chromadorea; order Rhabditida; family Cephalobidae; genus Acrobeloides; species Acrobeloides nanus. Next base: position 2,358 of record OZJO01005838.1, on the reverse strand, counting down.
TTCCAAATCTGAGCCCTGGGTAAGCCAAGATTTTTGTTGTTGAAAATTTATGTAATTGTGATTTTTAGCTGAACGTGGACTCGGTTTTGACAGCAGCTGAAAAATATATAACAAATTTGTTGAACGCTTATTTTGGAGAAGATGGTATGTTTGTTGGATCGTTCAAAATTTCCTAACATTTTTTCTAGAGCCAACTGAAGAACTGCTTCGCTTCGTGCCGATGGAGTGCTTCCACCGCTCTGATGTATACAATGCAATATCATTTTATAATAATAAAAAGTGTTTGGATTTAATCCTGTCAGCATAAAATTTTATTTTTGCTACATTTGAAACGTTGCTCTAGATTTTTATTGTTGTAAATTTTGTTTAAGTTTGTATATACCGCTTGAAGTTGTAAATAAATTTTTGTTGAAATATATAGCCCAGTTTATTATACGTGCGAAAGGGTTTTTTGTTTACACAAAAACTTTTGCACGTATACAAATTGGACTATATACAGGGTGTGTGGAAATTATCCGACTCCTTCATTCATGTCGATAATTGATAAAATTTAACAACTTTATATAAAAAAGTGGATATTGTTTTGTACATAAAGATGTTTAATTTTATCAATTATCGACATAAATGGGGGGGGGTCGGATAATTTCCGCACACCCTGTATATAGTTCAGTTTGTTATACATGTGAAAGTTTTTGTGTAAACAAAAAAAATACAAATCAGGCGATTTGGAAAAGTTTTTTGAAAAATTTTAATAGGAGTGCGGTGGGGATTGATCCATCTCTCTTTCTGCCTCTTTCTTTTTATACTCTCGTCTTACTACCATCCCAAAAACTATATTGATCACCAAGAGAATGGCCAAAACAATCGAAATGTTGGTATAGTCTTCGATGATTTTTCTTGCTCCATAACCATGACCAAATCGAGCTTGGATGTTTCCAATGCTCAAAATTCCCAGAATCAAACTTGCGAAACCAGCTCGGATTGTCTAAAAATAAAATTCTTATATACCAGTCAAAAAAAGTTTGGTCCTAGGGATCTCCGTGAGCTGTAGAGGGATAAAATTGATTAAAATCCATACTGAAAAGCGCAGATATAGTCTGTAAACCCATGGCTTTTTGATGAAACACAACAGTGTGACTACAACCAACATAGCTATCCAAATTGGTCCGGTTGTGAAAAATTTCCAATCGTCGAAGAAAGTGACTTGATGGATGCCGAGCACAGTAAGCCAATAGAATCCACCAGCTGCGATGATTTCCGCACAAGCAATCAAAGTGCTACCACAAGTCTTTGTTCCATCTAATATTTTTAATTAACACTTGGATGGTCAAGGGTGCAATTGACGGTTTTTAGGAATGTTTTGCATGCTGAACACGATCGGAAAAAATTCAAAAAAATTGAACCGAAAAACGCTAAAAATTTTTGGTACGATCCGAGTGCCGAAGGCACTCGGTCTCCCGGTTCTTATAAATGTACCAAAGTTTGTTCTATTGGGCACTTATTGACCGAGTTAGTACCGAAATCAGATTTTCATAAAGAATTAGCTCTAGACCCACCAATAGTGATTTTTTTCAAAAAATTTTTTTGCCATCGTGTTCAGCATGAAAAACACTCATAAAAACCTCCATTGCACCCTTGACCGTCCGAGTGTTAAAAATTTTTTTTGAAAAATTACGTTGAATCTCATCATTTTTGCAGGATCGATATTTTTTGTACACAATATATTCTACAGCTGAAAACAGAACCAAAAAGCCAAGGATCATGAGAATTCTACCGATTTTTGGGCTTAGCTCATCTGACCAAAGATAATATGACGAAATTTTGGGCTCAAAATACCCACCACTAATTAATGAACAGCGAATAGTTGTAAGCAGTGCTAGAGAGCAAAGAATGATTTGGAATTGCTTAAATTTTTAAAGCTAAAGATTAAAAAAAAGGATAGGGACAGTGGATAGCCAGAATTTTTCGACAGGGGTGGCTGATTCCAAAAAATGAAGTCAGCCCCTTGACCTGAAACATAAGGAAGGACTCCTTGGAAAAATTTCTTCTTCCGGTGCATCAGGGGCTGAAGCCGCCCTCAATCTCCCTCCAACTACACCAGTGGATAGAGTAAAAACATTCTAACGGAAAAATCTAGAATTAAAGACCGGATGAGTAAAGCTTAAAGGGGGGGGGGTAAACTTTGCAGCAGCACTTTTGAGAAAAAAAATTTTTTTTAATTTTTGCAAAAACGACCCTATTAGGGGTAAAATCATGCGAAAAATCGATTGCGCGCATCGAAAAATTCTGAAAAAATTTTTTAGGGGTCAAAAAATTGAAAAAAATGCGTCAAAATTAGGGGTTATAAGTTTTAACCCC